>JARJLF010001531.1:0-73129 GCA_029378395.1 Mycena leptocephala
GTGTCCCTATCCCAATTCTACCTCTTTGCTTTGTACTTCTACTTCAATCTTTCGCGAGCCCGTGCTCGGGGCATTCCAGATCCGCTTTTAACGGTGTAAAATTGTGTTCCAACATTTTCACCTTCGCCTCTGGAACACTTCTAAACTGTCGGGCTCGACAGGCGCGTTCCCGAAACGCAAATTTCCTTGGGGACTATTTATGCCTTCACTTACAATCATGTGAACGGCCACAACTAACTTGTTAGGTGATGGCGAAGTTTTTGGTGTAATTTAGAGGCTTCCCTGTGAATCTGAGGTCAAATCTGATTTGGTCGTCTAGCCTTGCCTATTCTTTTAGCATGATTACTTCTGAGAGACCGAAAGGACCTATGAAATCCAGATAAGAGCTCCAGGATAGTTGAAAGGCCTGGCACGTCGCCAACCTCGTTTTTGGCACATGGTCCCAAATTTACTGGTCGCAATTCTATAACTCCTTCAATTTGAACCTATCGAAATCCATCTTGTCAAAAGATTCCTCTCGTTAAAAGGAGCACTTTTGCAAGACGAATAAGAAAATCTGTTTTTTTGAGGACACATCTCCTCATCCTGCTCTTTTCAACCCGCTCCCGTTGTCCCATAATTTTAAGGAGTTGCGCGTCACCTTCTGGCCGGTGCTTCGCTGAGCTAGCTTTACATAATATCGCTCCTAAATTTGTTTTCTACCTTCGCCTTGAATGTGACCTCTCGCACGACGAAAATAGACTCCCTTTCTACTTTCGTGCGACAGGCCGCGGACATTCGGGTCAATGTCGGTCCACTCAAATTTTCACTGGTTTACTCCATGAAATTTGGCTCTCGGAGGCTGATTTCTCTATTCGGGCCAAGATTTGCGCTAAAAAAATGCCAATTTCTTTCGCCGAGGCCATTTTTGCACGTAATCTGGCCTATTCGAGCAATGCAGCCGCCGCAGCGCTCCCGCCAATGAAGTTTGATGAACCGGAGCTCCCAGTCCAAGTGATCTCCGGCTGGAGTTTTACTCTGTGTCGGACCGGCCCCAGCGCTTTCTGCGCTGATTTACTCTATCTAGCGGACCGAGGTAGGGGTAATTTTTGGGACTTCATTTACCCTATACCAGATCGAGATTGACCGAGTGTCCGCGGGACGCACAACTCTGGTATGCAACTTTCTCACGGTTCCAAAATAGGCGGACTTTGAGTGTCCGCTACTGTATGTAAGCAGGCACCCTCGAGAAAGAGACATCATTGGGGAGTCAACACTCGTCACCAACCTACGGTTGGTTCCTCGTGTCACCCTTGTCCAGGAGCAATTACAGTGAATTCACAAACAGTGACAGGATGCGCAGTCGTAGAGGCTCTCAACCAGATGATTGACGTCTCTTTGTCCATGAAAATGTAAATGCTTGTCTTAGTGAGGATTGAAACCGTTCTCGGTGCTTTTTGACCACTGCGAAGAACATTTTTAATACTCATCTAATGCCATGTAAATGGCCTACCTTGGAACCGGGTCTGTTCTTCCTCCGCAGTTACGGTCGAAGCAAGATATAATTCGTCGATTTTGGCGTGGTAAATGAAATCACGGCAAGCAAAGCAGAAAACGGATCCAGTTTTCACATCCGCGCCTGTGTGTCGGTGAGAAGACAAGACTTTATGGCAGTAGGAGGGACAGACAAAACGAAGGCTGCGATTCCTGGAGATGCGTCGAAACGTCACTCTTTTCAGGTTTGTTCGTTCACCAATGGAGAATTCCAGCACTTTAGTTCGAAGGGTTCTAATTCATTGGGTTCAGATGCTTCATCTTTCACGTGGCCAAATCTATTTCCGACAAACTCCCTGAAGAAATGAAGACAGCAATATGGTTGATTTCACTCCACTAAGCAAGAATTCTGCGCAACATCGGCAATTCGTGCCTACCATCACACGTGTATTGTCACGGGGCTCGAAATATATTAGGATAATCTCAACAAGCAACTATCATATTGTTAAATCTGAGCGAACTTGACCTGGCGTGATGCAGCCTGATACAGCTTGGGGTGAACCTGACAGCCTTTGATACGACCTGATCCAGCCTGATACACCAGAGTGGGAACTTGATAGGGCTTGATAGACGGGTACGGCCTGATCAAGCAAGTTGGGATTTTCCGACACAGTAAGTAAATTTCCCTCCTATACTATGTTAAAGTTCTACACTCGAATTCCAACTGTCTTCCCTGTTGAACCTCCCGTTTTTTTACATTAGGCTGGAATCTCGGCCGTGGCCACCCAGAGTCTGCGCACAAGGATTTGGTTTTTATGCAGAAACTATCATTACCTTGCTTGCAAGGTCTCTCCACCCTCATAATTATAATGGCACCACTTTTGAGCAACCCGGTGTTGCCCTCTCATCTCATTCGGCCCGACACTTTCCATGCTGATGGATCACACGTTGGCCAACGCGAAGTCTGATCACCTGGCAGGCAGCCTAACTTTTTCGCTACATTGCTAGACGCACCATCTCTACCTCCCTCTCGCGGTGACACTTTCTACTCTCGAGGCCATCGACTTCTTCCACTTCCGCGGGGACCGTAGAAGTGCATATGCTCACACTGCACTGAACCCGGTACCTTCCAATTACGTATTCATTCATTTCCACCTCTCCGCCACCGTCACCACCTTCAATCCCCACTCGGACCATTTCATTTCCGGTGCTTTATGTCCGCTCTTTTCGTACCTGTTCTCTATATTTAAGTCGTGCATCTTGGATGAATCCCCTTCGCGTTTGCCAGGGTCTTCCCCCACATTTCCCGTTTGACGTTGAAGGAACCACCATTGTAGCACGAAGAACTACAATGTCGAAGACGTTTCCCGGGCACGCTCCGAATCTTGGTGTGAGGGTGTTATCCCTTGGTAAGCTAGCGTTTCTTATCGTGATCCATGCCGTACACAAGCGATGGCCCAGATGGAGGTGGAGCCGGAGCGCTGTCTGAGCTGCTCATACTTGAAAGAATGATGTATCGAACGAAGACTGAGGGTCACCTCGACACGGCGCCTTCTCCATGCGAATGTTTTGAGCTCATCGGAGGTAGCGGCACAGGAGGGTGAGTAAGATCACTGATAAGTAAAGCACTTGAGAGATGTCGGCTCCGATAGCTGCAAAACGTATGTTTCTTGTCTTGTTAGGATCATGGCCCCGCTCATATATACCGAACAGCTTCGTATGCACCATGAATGAAATGAACATGAAGCCGCCATTCCCCATCTTTTTCGCTCATACGACACTCTCGAGGAGCCAGCAACTAACGGCATGATATGGGCCCTGAATGTCTCTGCCCCAATCCAGACCCTCTGACGACCTATACTACGACGGCGACAGCATTCGTGGTGCTATTCCCACACGCGACGACTCTGAGGAAACGCTTCTTGATTTCGCCATGAGATTGTTTCGGATGTCGCGGCAAAGATTCCTTGAAATCTCTGTGCATGCCAAAAAAGTTCGGATGGGTCGTCGGTCAAATGTGATTATAACCAACCAACAAATGTCCAGAGATTAGGACTGGCTCTTTGATCAGTAATGCATTGAGGCGGTAGTGAGTGGAATTCAGGACACAGCGTGAGTAATTGTCGCCGCACTGCCGCAGCATTGATGCGGACTCAGTGCCGCATCCTGGCCTCTTTGTTAGAATTCTGGCGGAAATTCTTCTCTGAACGCCAAAGACCAGGGATTCTGGCAGTCTCAGGGGTAGTTGCAACATACCTAGTTTCGTCCTATTCAGGTTGCAGCATGGGAAATGCATCAAAATTCAAGTTGCATCCAGCAACATGTCAACATGTTACATGGCCCCAAGTTGCTTTTCTCAAGGTGCCGCACAGTCGAGTTGTAAATTCTCAAGTCGCAGCCTGTTGAAGTTGTGTCCAATTTTCGGCTGGATCCAGAAGTTGTCTTCTCGGGCTGAAGACGCTACATTTTTATCCACGGCAACGCAACATGCACAAAAAACTTTTATTTGGGCTAGCAGCAAAGAAGAGCAAACCAAGTCAGAGAGAATCGTTTGAGAAGCCGTGCAGTCATCTGATCACTCCCATCAAAGTATGTCCAAATTTCCCCGGCAGGATGCCACCGACGGAGTTACAAGCAACCCGAGCATGGCAGCATATGTCCAGATTGAAGGAATACGAAGCTGTATGTGGAACTTCATGATGCGAGTGATGCCCAAAAAGTTGCAAGCAACCTCAAAAGTTGTAATAACTTTGGCGAGCAAAACCGGCAAAAAAGATGTAAAAATGAAGATAGTTTTTATATGGGCGATATACTGTGTAAAAACTACCTTCGTTTTTACATCTTTTTGAGCTGTTTTGTTCGCGAAAGTCATTACAACTTTTGAGGTTGCCTACAACTTTTCAGGCCTCACTCCCAATTTAAGGTTTTGCAGACTGCTCCATATTCCTCAACTCTGGACATTGACTGCCATGCTTGGGGTGCTTGCAACTCCATCGGTGGGCAGCCTACCGGGAAATCATCTGCATACTGTGATGGGAATGATCACATCAGTGCACGGCTCCTCCAATAGTTCCCGCCAACTTTCTTCATGCTTCTGACTTTATCTGCGGGCCTGAAACTCGCGGAAACACATTTATCATCTTTTATTCGCTACCAGTGACGCCACAAAATCCGTATGTACTAAGGTCAACTGGCGTATTGACCTTTCAATCAGATTTCCGCTTATGACATGCCTGCAGGATCCTCCAAGCTTCTGATTTTTGTTCCACAAGATATTTGGAAGGTATACATGAGACTCGGAGAAATGTTTTGAAATGAAACTGCACTCAGAGGGCACTGAAAATTGGTAGATGGAGATTGGCAGCAACGGGATCAATTGCCGATCAATGGGATCAATCGGCGAACTCGGCACATGCAACCACTGTTGAAGCCGTTTGCAAAGAGGTAGGCAACCCAAGTTGGATGCATCAAATGTTGTCCTACTTCCCCAGACTTGTTGCAGGCCAAGCCGGCATAGTTGCAACACTATTCTGCATGCAAACAAAAGTTGTAGGCATTCATTAGTTTTCAGTCAAGTTGTAGTGATATTTCGTGATTACACTCAAGCTCACTCAAGTTACATGAAAATACTTTTTTACACAGTATTTGTGCCATATTTGTACACAGTATATCGCCCATGGTCTCATGTGACTTTCCAACATGAGCTTTGCCTACAACTAACAGTTGTAGCAACGGACTAAAAGTTGCAGACACTGGGTGGCAGCACACAAAGTTGCCCGCATTTTCATTTTCACTGAAGTTGTTTGGATCCAATTGTATGCAAATACTTTTACACAGTATTTGTGCCATAGAGTTGCATGTAACTCCGCGAAGTTGCAGACAAGCGCAACAAGTGGAGTTGCCTGCAAGTAAAAGCCCCTCAAACAGATGTAAAAATCAGAGTAGTTTCTACAGTGATTCGAGATCTCTGCATGATGTGTGCCCTGAGAGACATTTCCCTCATCATCGATACCACTGTACATAGCAAATTGTGTCTCTCCGTCCGTCCGACTGAGTTTCTTATCTGTTTTCTCATGCAAACAGCTGTAAATCTAGGGTTTTTACATTTTGAGGTTAGTGACGTTACCCAGGCTCACCAACATCCGCACCCACGCGCATCTCCGACGTCGATGCCCCCTCGGGCGAAAATAGCATTTTCTGGTTTGCCGGGCTCTGACCTGAATCAAAGGTCTGTCCTCCGAGTCTTTCCTGTTAACACGTTACCCAGGCTTACCAGCACCCGCGTCCGCGCTCATCTCCGGCCGTCGATGCACTCCATGGTGAAAACCAGCATTTCCGGTTTGCCGCGCGCTGACTGAAGTACTCCGAATCTATCCAATATTCCTGTTGACCAACACGTTACCCAGGCTCACAAACATCTGCTCCCACGCGCATCTCCCGCCGTCGATGCCCTTTTCGGAGAAAACCACTATTTTCAACTTCACTCTCGGAAGATTCCTCGATGCGCCTTCTAGGATCCGGAGTCAGAGAAATATTTGTTAGTCATGTGTCATAATGGTGCGAGTTGGCTTTCTCGGATGCTCCCACACGTATGAGGAAAAGTTTCTGAGTTATTTAACAGAACACGTGCAAGTTTTAGTTGAGTTGGTGACGACAGTGGCCTTCCCATCGCTGTCTCGAGCTCTGTGGCAGGTCATTTCTATGATGCCAAATATCTGCACCCTGGATGGTCGGGCACAGAGCCGTACAGTATTTCGAGTCCGCGCCAAATTCGTCATTCGTTACTTCGGCTAAATTCGTGTAAGTTCGTCGGTTTGATGCATTCAATGAATGTTCGTGAGTTCAGCAAAATTTCGGCCTAAGCTCGTCACTTCATATACGTTGAACCTACTGTACCGCAAACTACCAATGGGGGAGTTAGATAAAAGTTCATGTTTTCATTAGGGATATGCAATGCAGTGCTTAAATACATGTAGCTAGGGCCAAAATATGTAAGGTAGGTGAGTGCATGATTGCTTTGTACAGATGCTGCGGCGGCCGTTAATCAAGCACGGTGCCGAAGAGCAAGTACTCCTACGCGGACTAGAAGATGGCTCCTCGCCGTTACCAAGTCGCTGCGGCGCGATGCGATGCGCGGATGATATTGATTCAGTGCGACACCCGCGGCCCGCGGCGATGTCAACACGTCCAGTTCCAGCGCTCTGTGCCTCGTGTCACGTTTGCCCGGGGCCGTGTATCACGCAAGCCATGGAATATCAAAACAGCCGCTTACCGGAGAAGTGGCCTTGCCATGCTGCATAAAAATCGTCCGCCTTATTCCTGCATGATTCCGGTGAAGGAGGTGTCGACGCTGCTATTGTCGCGTACGAGTTTTGTGTCCATGTCGGTATGAGCACGGAAGGGAGTGTCATACAGGCACCACGGTGATGAAATCTGTCTTGATTTCGGCGCGCATTGTCGCCGATCCGCGGATTCCTGCGCAGTGCAATGGTGAAATATGGCGGTCTAAGTGTACATTTAATCGGCGCAGATAAAGTGATGATTTCGGACCTACCGCCCCAAAGATAGTGATTAGATCACTTCCCCGCAAAAGACATAAGGATAATCACCGTGTCTAACTTGCAGGAAATCGTGGCGTCCCGCAAGATATTTTAGATGTCGGCGCAAGATACAGAGTCGGCCGCAAGATAAAGAAAATTGACACCCCAACTTTTGTACTCTTCCGCAAAAACTTTTATTCAAACCATCCCGCATAAACACAAGTAAGTTGCAGGAGCGAACTTTTTGATTGCTTTCTCCCTTTTCCCTCCAGTGCCTCAGTTACATCTGTTTGCCTTGGAATTAGGTGCAATTGATTTCCAATGAAAATCACAGTGCATAAGCCCTTTTAAATATTTTCATGGTGTGTTGCGTGTCAGATGTACCAATTCGGCAATCTTGATGTAAAATCCCTCTAGCAAGGGAACAGGCACTCCGGGGCAGTATAATTTTAATATCATACTCCTATAGCTGCATTATGGTCATAGGAGACTTTAATTTGGGATGTCAGGTGGAACCTTCAAACTCAGGCAATAATTTGTACAACACCCAAAAATGAGTGCTAAGTCGTAGACCCTGTGCACTTCTATACACCTTAACGACGATGGGAGAAACATCTAGCTCAGCCCGACAACCTGTCCCATTGATGTAGGGTCACCAATTTTGCACGAAAATCTTGATGTGGAGCGGATTATTGCCGTTGTTTCAAGGTTTTTACATTGGAGTTTGCCAAATAAAACTATCCAGTGGCATTATTATAATTCATAGGAGTATTTTATCAAATAGCACAGCACCCTGAGGCCCGTCCCGTTGCTAGAAGGATTTCTTCTGAAAGTTGCCCAATTTGGTACAGGCGACATACTACACATCATAAAATTATTGGAAAGACCTATGCACTGCTTTTCGGCAGCCCGAATCGATTGCGCCTGTATTTGAGGTAAGCGTATAAGAAATGAGGAGCTAGAGGGAAAAAGGAGATGCGGGATGGTTTGAATAGAAGTTTTGCGGAAAAGTACAAAAGTTACGGGTGTCAATTTTCTTTATCTTGCGGGCGACTCTATATCTTTTTCTCCGCAAGTTAGACACCGTGATTATCCTTATCTCTTTTGCGGGAAGAGATTAATCACGTATCTTTCCGGCGGTAAGTCCGAAATCAGCACTTTATCTTGCGGCTGATTAAATGTACATTAGACCGCATAGAGTTGAATTCAACGGAGAGATCGAACCAAGGCCCTCGCAGATTTTTAGAAAAATTAACCCAGAAGAACTCGGATGCCAGGACAAGCAATCTGCCACCGTGGGAAAAAGTGGTTGAAACAACGCTCCGAGTATTCTGGCTGTCGAACAGATTCTACAATTTTTTTGAGGGTTGAATCCAACGAGGAGGATCGAATCAAGGCCGGCACAAAGTTTTAGAAAAATTAACCCAGAAAAACTCGGATGCGAGGCCACCTAATCTGTCGCATCCGGGAAAATCGGATTGACACACCGCTAGCATAGGCATGGTCTGTATGGCCTGACTCAAGCCCAATGGGCGAATGGACGCTCCGTGAGGGGCAGGGCGCCCATGCTCCTCGGCTGAAAGGACAGTTACGAAATAATGGTTGCAGCCGTTGCAAAAAATAAGCCAGCAGATCGTGTGCTGATGCTGTCGATTACAGGGCCTGCTGAGCCGATGGAAGAGGATGTGGTGCTCACAATATCTCTGTTTCGGAACCTAACTCACAATATGTAGCCTTGGTCGACTGGAGCCACTGACACGACGAACGAGCCACGCTTTGACTATGAAGAGCTAGAAGTAACCGGACCCAGCGATTCAGTGTATGAACAACAAGTCGTCGCAGCCATATACACTCAAATTCGGTTGTAGTCTGTAGTAGGTCATGAGTAGTGACACTGCATGCAATGCGGCAGCAGCAGAATAAGCACCTCTCAATGAGCGGCAGCCACATCACCTAATAGGCTCGAAACCTGAACAATAAGGTGGCTCGGAAATATCATAGGTGTGTCCGATACTTGGCCCTAGAACAATGAACTGCCGCTGAGTAGCAGCAAATTGACTACTCGTCGCCCGTATTTAAATAATGGGTGAACAGACACACGGAAGTGAGAAGGCCACTCGCTGTGAATTGAAATGCGGGGTCCTGCGGATAATGGTATTTCCCAACTAGGCCCGAGTTTAATTCAACCTTTACCCCATCGGACCGTCAAGTTTCGCTGCTGAAAAGCTTTGCAGTTGTGTGACAGATTCGCACCGCAATGCACAGAAGATTACTGATTAGAATTACCCTCACATTGTTGTTGGTATTACTTAGACTTGTATTACACTGCCAAGCGCGAAGTCTGGATTTTGAGAAGCAGAGGTAACTCATCCAAGTGGGACCAGAACATGGCATTGAGAGCCTGAAAAGCAAGAAGCGACGACGTAGACCTAAGTATCCAAAACTCGAAGAAGATTTCCACTTCAAACAAAATAGACGCCCTGCATTCAGGATTTGAACGTCCCGCGAGCAAGGCAAAAACTGTATTTCGGCTGTCCTCTGGAGGGACAATTCTGAATCCCGTACCTCGCAATGGCATTTTAAACCCTGTGTCCCACAATGGCATTTTGAACACCATGCCCCACATGGAACCACCATCCGGTGCATTATAGGACAAGGGACCATTCTGAACCACGTGCTCACAATGGAAGCGACCATATTAGAATCGTTTGTTAAGACTCTGTGGGCACGAAGTTTGTCAATATTCCAACTTGTATGCACTACCTTGGGCAAAGTTCCTGTTTCTTGCCGTAGGCTTGATGCAACGACCATATGTGAAGGAATTGCACATACCCTGTATGTTGCAAATTATCGATCTGATGTCTTGGGGATGTTGGGGGTGACCACTGGGAAATCTGAGGTGGAATGAGGAACCAGTTCCCTTTGTTGAAAATTTGTAAGATCACCACATAAAAATCAACCGAGGTTGAACCACGTATGGTGGCCCTATCAACAGGGTTTCTCGTTCAATATGCTGAGGCGTGCGTGTATGAAGTGCAGTGAACGGCAAAATCAATGAATTACAATTGAGGACCCCCTGTCCATGCAAGACAAGACCATTCGACTCTGTGGCATTCTTATAGGCTGCCCAGGCACCGCATGCCGTCAATTGCTCCACCGAAAACGAAAGCCGCACGGCGCACAAGCTCTTTTCATGCAGCTTTTTCATTTTTCACTCCAGTGTCCTAGAACGTGTTATTTCGCAATTTCGGTAATGTGGAAGTGTGAATGAAGGTATTTCCACAGGCGGGTTTGTGCAGCCGCATGCTGCTTTGCACAACTCCTCTACTGTCGAGATGTTAAGATATCGGCCAACTTTCCACTTAACTGTTTGATTGTTATTTTGAAACTGTTGAGATGTTGAACTCTTGCAGCACTGAGCGCAGCTGGGCGTGACTATGTAAGTACCTCAACTGGGCACTCATAGGTGAATCTTGAATGGAGTCCCCAACGACATAGGCCATTTCGTACTGGGAACTTGAAGTCTTGCGTGAATTAAATGTTGGAGATTGGCTCCCGGGAGGGAGCAGCAGCAGCGCAACAAAAACAGATATGATCAAAATGGCTGGGTTGGTACGTGAATAAAGGATATCTTATACATGAACCGGTGTCCGAACTAAGTGAGTCCCGACTCCACTTCCAACACACCGCTGAGTCGGGACACCCCCAGAATCTAAAAATCTTCTTCACATACTGAACTCTTCTTCCTCGTCCTTCTCTGTCAGAGACATCCCTTGGAATGTGAATTCAATGTCTTTTTTTTTTTTTTTTTTTGCGGCGATCTTCTTCTTTCTCTTTCTCTTCTTCTTCTGCCAGTTCTTGGTACGAGTGGCGGAAACTGTAAATGTGATGACTGTGGCGGACGGGGGAGAATGGTGCGGATCGGTATCCTGGATGTAAGGAGAGTCGTATGAATTCGGGAGGGGGACAAGTTGCTTGGAGTTTCAGAGATCCAAGTCTCCCGAACATGTGGTTTTTGAGAGCTTTGAATGCGCCGTCGTCGTGACAATTTCGTGAGCCACGACGATATGTCCTGCATGTTTAACCAAATTAGACCGTCAAATTTCGGGGTGGGTTGAGAAGTAAAGGTATCGGGCTCTGTGGCCACGGAAGAATTATTCAAAGTGGGAGTAAAAAGAGAGTGCAAATTAGGTAAGGGAATGTGCGACGACGTGGACGACGCGGGAGGATTAGAAGAGTGAATATGTACAGGAGAATTAAAGCCCGGAGAGGATGTAGAATTAAGCAAAGGATACGGAACATGAGCTGCCCTTACACATTTGGGGAGGCGACGACGGTTTCATACGGCGAGATACGGGTGGCGTTGAATGCACCAATGAACCAGGTTGTAATCTCGGGGGACTCGAAGCACGCGATGACCGTGTTTGGATCAGGGCCGCGCCGAGCGCGGTAGTTGCGCATCACCGCGCGCGCAGCGGGGACAGCGGCCTGCCAAGCATTCTTTCTTCATCGGTTTTTATGTTCACTCTGTTCTGAATCTGCGATTGATTATGAGTATTCTCAGGGTATGGAAATGAGCCTGAAGAAATGGACTCTCGTCGTCCCCTTGGCTTAGCGTCTCTCGCGGTCTTTGGACTGGAATTATTCCTTGCAATCCAAAATACGATAAACCCAGATCCCACCAGCTATTTCCATGACAAGAATGAGGCCATTTCCATGTTCACGATTGGTGCAGCAAGTCCGTGTTCACATCGTCACTTGAAATTTACCTTCTTGTAACCCTACATTCCACAGCCGACTTCTGCATCGCTGTCTCAATGGTCTATTATCTCGAAAAGCTGGTTTTGATACGTGTGTTTACCACGACTCATTATACTGCCCACAGCTGATAAATGTATCTCCCCAGAAATTTCATCCTCACTCGCCTGATTCAGTACACCGTCGCCACGGCTTGCCTCAAGGTACATATAGCGTAACTATCTAATCCGACAACCTGGGGCCAGGTTGTCCTTCTTTAAGGCCAATCTCGCCTTGAAGCAGCAAAATATTTTCACCAACAAGGGGATGGAGCTCACTATGCAGATTTGGCGACCCCTGTAGCCTGCTTCAATGATGTACATTAATAGCTTGCCTGTATGCCGGGATAATTCCTGGAACCGGAGTTCGTTATTCGGACCGTGCCGCGTAATATATCCTATCCTATCCACGGCTGCTTTGAGTTCCTCTATTACGCGAACATCGTACCGGCCATAATCCCTCGCGCAGTGCTCAAGGGCATCGCTACTCGGACTTCTGGTGAGCCAGTGAAGTCGAAATGGTGTTGGCGCGGACCCAAGTCCCCGAAGAGCTTGACGTGGGTTGCATGGGCATGAAAAAGACGCAGGGTGCGAAATCGCTCCGACGCAAGCAGTGCATCAATATCGCCCCACGGATTTTCTACGATATCATCCACGTCCTCCAGCATCATTTGATAAATGCGGAGCACATTCAATTTGTGAGAGGTTATCACAGCCATAAAATCCAAGATCGGGGTAACTTGTCTCACCAGATAAAGACGCTGAAGGTTGGGGGTGTGCTGGATGAGCACCTGCGCGCATGAAGCAGCTCCTATCCGAGCATGAGGTAAAATTCCTTATGCAGATGGGATTTGAGGGACTGACCAGGTTCTAGTGGGTGAACATTAAGTTGCATCTGTCTGGAATTCGATATGGGCATTCCTGGAATTAAACCTCGATCTTGTATGTACTGACTGATTTTATCTATTCAACTCCCTTCTCACCGCAGTGCGCTACGCTAAACTGCGCAATTTCGGTGCTGCCGACGCTCGGATTTTTTTGGGCACACCATCACGTAGAAGACGACGAGTTTGATGGAGATCGAGTACTGAGCAACACCATTCTCTTCATCAAACTTTTTCAGTACAATTTTATTTCAGATTTTTCACCTCAAAGTCAAAGAGTAATGAACAAGTTTTAAATTTTTCACTATTTTTTTGGTCAAAAATGGGTAAAAAATCTGGCAAATTTTTCACCAATATTTTCACTGAAAAATCTGAAATGCTCATCCAGTGCAGCCAATTCAGAAAGGCAAACTTGGACTGTTATTAAAGGAAGTACAAGACATGCCGGAGCTCTGCTCCGGCGGTTGTTGTGAATGTAATGTTGAGTGGGACTGGGGAAGAATTTGCAATCTCGGTAACAGTTGTATAGAAGTGACGCACCTCAGCTCGACTGTATGCTAACAAAATCATCTCTGTATGAGTTAGAAATTGAGATCAACATCAAGTTGCACTGTTTCTCGGACTAAGCTTTGGGTCCCTGTTGCGACAACCACGTCCTGACAGGAACGATACGGGTGATCATGTAGGACAGTCCCTATCCTCTTCTTTTTCCGACCAACACCCGCCTTTCTTGAGTTTGTTGTACAGGCTAACTGACCAGACACGGTGGACCATCATGTTCTTGCGATTCTATACCGCTTTTTTTTCACTCACTTTCTAGCGACATTCTCTGGTCTCGGCTCGAATTCTGGCGAGTCAAATCGTTAATGCTATCCAATTTCTCACACCGCTGATATATTACATAGTCTCTCACCCATCCTTACTTCCGCTAACGTATGCCTCATCTTTTCTTTGACCCATGACGTCGCGACCCTTCAGATTCAATCTCTCGCACGGCCATTCCATCGACGGCAGTGTGCAGACAAAAAAAAACACTTTTCCGAGAGGGAAAATCTGGGTAAAACTGGGGCCCACAAAATTCCGAGCATGAAGTAAAAATTTGGATTTCTTTTTTGAGACACTGATCCAAGTAAAGTATGGGCCAAACTATCGAAAACCTCATGAAATTCATAAAACTTCATTGCAAAATTCTAATTTGCCAATACTCCAAAGCGGCCGGTTTGGCGCTTGAGGAAAGTTTAATGCTGATGCCCCGGGCAAAGCAGAGTTTGGCATTGTGTACACTTTTATAGGTGCTCGCATGCTTAATGATCAACCGAGGAAGCACCGTTTATTGAGCGCTTCCAAAGGTCTGGACTGAGCGCTTCCAAAGCCTCGGGCCTGATCTCCCAAAAGCGGAGTTTAAAAAGCTTCAGGCGGACATGGATAATCTTATAAAGAGAGAGACACTCAGCCAAAAAAATTAGGTCAATTCAAGCAGTACTCCAAGTGCTACAGGTGACTTACTGAAAGCCGAGATTTTTCGGCAGAAATTGCATTTTCTGATGGCATCAAAAATACCGGTATTAGGTTGACTGCGGACTTTCAATGCGATTCCAAACGCACCTACTCCCGAAGCAATGCGACCAAAATTGACCCTGTGGCAGCTATCCTGCTGAACACCGTTGAAAAAAAAAAAAAAAAAAAAGCCGCGTCCTAAGTATGTTCCGCAAAAGGCCATAAGGTTAGAACCGACATGAAACCACACCATCACACTTGGGGTAAGGCCGTGGCTTTGCCCGGCATGAACTCGTACTTATGTACCTGTTGTCATATGTACGTTCACTTGTTCATTTTGCAGGTTTAATACCCAAAAGCGGAGTTTGAAGGCTTCGGACAGACACCCTTCACCCTTTTTATAAAATTACAAGCGGTTGCTCGGCCGTAGAGTAGGAAATAACATTCAAAGCCCCGGCTGACCACATGTTTATGATGGAGTTCAATTTGTTCTTGTATTTGGTTTCTGCAGATCTGGCAGCCATGTGCATAATACATATGGTGGAATGTTCAGCGCCAAGAACATCAGGAGGCAGAGAAGGCCAAGTCATATCATTTAGAGGAAGAGAAGACCATGCGGTCATGCAGAAGAGTGGTGTTGAGGTTAGTCTGAAAGGACTCATGAAGGCAACACGACACCCTGACAATGCTGTGTCGGAGGGGCAGGACAGCCACCTGTACAAACAAATATAAATAAAATCACATCCACCTTCCGAGTCTACCAAATAACGCTACAGCCATCAGCCCATCCTGGTATGTGAGATCGTAATACACATGAGATGAAGTTCTAATTGGTCTCAGGCTAACCGAAAATTATACAGATGGCATTCGCCTATCCATTGCTAAAATACAAAGGAATAGGATTAGGGTTTGTTTCAAAATCTAAAGCACTGTTTGGGCGGTAAAAGTAAAGTCTGACTGGCTGAAAATGACCGAAATGAGCAGGGCTATCCATTGCCGGTTCGTGCAATTCAGAAATGGCTCTGAGACTGTGCTGGAATTGAAAGTGTTTGAATTGCGGCGAGAGCAAATGGGTCACGTGTTTCAAAATCTAAAGCACTGATTGGTTGAGATAATCGAATCGACCGAAGTAACTACAACAAATGTCTGCATTTATATATGACAAGTCCAGGTCTTAGGTAATCAGGAGGTAAGTGGCGAGGAGGATCCGAGACACGGATAGCGGAATGGAAAGTTACAATGTACCTAGCAAGTGAATAGAGTGCGGAGCATACAGGGGAGGGAAATGGAGAATGTGAATTAAACCATTCAATATGTGTTACGTTTCAGTCATACAGACAGGTACAGTTATCCCTCCTGCTCTCAGCTGAATTTAACCATTCGATAGTGAGGCACAGGGTTCAAAATGGCATTGCGAAGCATGTGATTCAAAATGCCATTTGGCATGTGCTTTAAAATGTGAATTAAACCATTCAATTGTGTTCAAAATGGCATTAAAAAGCATGTGATCCAAAATGCCATTTCGAAGGCATGTGCTTCAAAATGCGCATTAAACCATCCAATTGTGTTCAAAATGGCATTACAAAGCATGTGATTCAAAATGGCATTTTGAGGCATGTGGTTCAAAGTGCGAATTAAACCATTCAATTGTGTTCAAAATGGCATTATGAAGCATGTGATTCAAAATGGCATTTCGAGGCATGTGGTTCAAATTGCGAATTAAACCATTCAATTGTGTTCAAAGTGGCGTTACGAAGCATGTGATTCAAAATGGCATTTCGAGGCATGTGGTTCAAAATGCAAATTAAACCATTCAATTGTGTTTGTTCAATTGGAAATGTCGTTAAAAGCACCTATGAAGCGCGGCAATCCCACAATCCCAGGCCATTCAAGACCCAGACATCAAGAAGCAGTACTACGACGAAGTGGAAAAACCATTTCTTGAGGTGGGTGTTTACGGCAAACCTGTTTTAGCGAATCTCACAAGGTCAAACAAAAGCAACACATGGTAACTTTCTGGATGGGCTCTAATCGAGGTAAGTTCAGCCAGCCCACAGAGTCTTCCGGTGCCTGGTACTTGAATAAACGCCTTCTTCCTCTCAGGGGCACAAGCGTTCGTGGCAGTCTGTATACAATGGTATAATTAGTACAGGGGAAAGATAAAGATTTGGTATTCTGGATATATTCTCCAGACGCTTCAGAGAAAGGGACGTGGACGCAGGCAGCGGAAAGAAAGTTGACAGAAATTCTAGGGCCATATGACAACACGTACGCTGTGTTAGGTTCCGCAGTTGGCTGTAGAGTGTAGCACGAATAGCGAATATCAGCGCAAGGCATTTTTCTCATTTTATTTCAGTGCAGACCCACTATTAGGGCATACTTGCACTGATCTGCCTCCTAAGAATTTCTTGAAACATGCTTGAATTGATGTTGTAGCACATGGTTCAAGACGACGTGACAAGGATGTGACATTTACCCTTCAACTCGACTCTTTTACAGCAGCGTCAAATGGTACTCAAAAAATCCAAATAAATTTTGACACATGCAAAGGATCGCCATATTTCTGACTATGCTGCTTTCAGGTCGCGCAACATGGAGCAATGGGCTCATTTCGTGATTATGTAATAAGCTTTTTACTCTGATCGGACACCTGAGCTTAAAACAGGACTAAGGACGAGGAGACCCCAGGGGTTTAGTAATCGATCAGGTCACCCAAATCGGGTGACCGCTCGAATGCCGATTCGGCTAGGTCACCCACTTCGGTGACCTCTCTGAGGTCCAGGATAGGGGGTGGATTACCATATACAGTCTGTCTCGTATACGCAGATTTCTTGTACATTCTCTTTGCATCGTCTTTACCTCTCTGCTCGCCTGCGCCGCAGGATGAGTACCATACTAGGGGTTATTGATCCGGCTCTTGTAAATCTCCCAGGAGGAAGCACCAACGGTCCAGAGCCGCCGAGGACTAATGGGGCAACAACGTCGCGTAACGGTTCTCGCTTGCCTCAAGCCTCTTCTGCAGCTCGCCCTCGGACGTACTCCAAGGCCGAGATCGAGGCGTGGGCAGCGTCCAACTACGCTCCTTGGCGAGATGCGAATGAGATGCGTTCTGAGTATGACGAGCGGCTGTGAGTTGAGCGATTTAATTTGCTGCCATTGTCTAACAGTCAACAGAACGAACATATCCCGCAAGAATACCCTTCTTGAGGCATGCAACAAACTTGACCTGAAGGTCCCCAAGAGCACGAACTTGGACCGACTACATGCAGAGTTGTCGAAACATTGGTGTGTTACAAATGATTTCTCCTTCTGCCTTCTCATGAATCGTTCCCTCGTGCATTTAGGTTTACCTCTTTAGCCAACCGTGCACCGTCAACGTCGACGAGGCGACCTTCCGAGCAAGCCGCGAAAAGGTCTGCAAGACCTGCGACGGATGCACACGATGTACTGGCATCGGTCCTGGCACCCGCAGGACAATCTTTCCATTTCCCTGCGCCCGCTGGTACCGTGTACATTCAAAAATGAAATTATAACATTTCAGTGATATATATCATTGTCTGTACCACTCTTGCATGCATTGTTTGAATCAGTGTTGGCATTGGCCGGGTCAAGCGACACCTGAATTGAAAGTCGGAGACCCAAAATCTCTTGAACTCATGTTTATTTGAGAAGTTTGGTGAAGAATAGAAAAGTTCAAAACAGTTTAGTGAGTCATTGAGAAACGGTTCAGGCTTTGACCCCTCCTTGACCCCGGTCAATCCTAACACTGGTTTGAATTCGGCACATTCCTAATCATACTTCCTCTGGAAGTCCCCAGCAGTGGTGGCAGGGAAAAAGAAATAAAGACTAATATCCTCTGTCCTGGGATGGTTCACCGGATCCCAGAAGGCGTTTGATTCAGTTCTAATAGCTACAAGCGGCTGACAACCCGCTCTGCGGGTCATCATCCCCACTTTATGCTCCACATTGAGATTACAATAGAAGCCCTACCCAGACAATAGGGTCGTTCACAGTTGCCCTTTTTCGCTCCCTCTTTTCTCCCTTTTTGCGTTCGCTTACTTTTTTCCCTTTTCAATTTAGAGGTGTAAAAAGGGTATAAAAGGGAAAAACCAACTTCCCAGGTGCAATATCGGTCGAGAACCACTGAAAAAGGGCAGAAAAAAGGGCAACTGTTAAACCCCCCTCCAGGCGCTCCCTTTTTCTGCCCTTTTTCATCCCCTTTTCTGCCTGTAGTTGCATAGTGGAGCTTACCTGGCCCTGCCAATAAATCCCAACAACTACTGGGCACCTCGAGAGAAATCAAACAAGTCTCATTCATTTGTATTGGTGTACACTTCAGCCGGTGCAAGGAACAGAAAAAAGGAGCCAAAAAGGCCCGGAAAAGGGGAACTGTGAACAACCCTAATATTTGCAGTACCCTATGAAGAATCTTACCCTCATACTTCAAATCAAGATATTGTCCGCATCTGGTATCCGAGTCATCACAGAGTATAACTGGTCATGTGAGAAGACAGGTCCGCGTAGATCCTGACCAAGCTTCTGGACAGTTAGACCCTAACAACCATTAAAACCCATTGAAAGAGAAACTCTTGCTTTCCTACGGGAATCGGTGTCGTTTTACCATCGGGGCTGATCAGGTTCACTGCTGTCTTGGATGGTATCCCAGGTTTAAAAGGATTGGAGGGAGTCCAGCCCAAGCAAAGTTGCACTTGTTGTAGATATGGGTGTTAATAAGGGTGCCCGCTGAAATTAAGCCCTTAGCTCTTATTCAGAGCCTACATTTTAAAGGTCAAATTAAGGGTTATTTCCCAAAAAAGAAACCGATGCCGCTGCATGAAAATTGTGCAGAAAAAAAGGGTACTGGCGTAAATTAATCGTCGTAGTCATCACCGGAACCTTCCTGAGCACCTGCGTTGGGCTCTTCGTCGTTGTGTTCAGCCGCGAGAAGCTCCATATACAAGCTTTCTTCGGAAACAACGCGGTCACGACGAGTAAGCGTGATGGAGTTCGAGACAACACCGGCGAAGAGAGACGCCAGGGTGGTGGGGAGCCATGAGCACGCCTGCTTCCGTTGCGAGGAGGGATTGGAACACTTGCGAGGGTCTTCATCTTCGTCATCAGCGGCAGCACCATCATCATCAGACCCGTATCTCCGCCTGCCATTTTGCGACCTGCTTTCTCCACCCACTCGATGTCTGCACCATGACCGATATCTTCCCGCCGGCCGAATTGCTGCACCGATTAGCTGTGCATAGTCAGTGCGCTGAACTTGGACTGAAGATAACAACACTTATGTGACTGGAAGACCCTGCAGGTCACCTTTGTGCCATCGCACTGGGGCTTCTCGTCGTCTCATTTCATGGAAGCTCCAGCATTTAAGGGATCTGGTCATTGAAGGCTGGTTTCGTTCTTTTGAACTCATCAGGTGGGCCACACAGTCCACAACCAACCGAAACCAGCACCGATATCGGGCTGACAATTTGGCAGATTGTCGCCTATGATGGCGGCCTGACAGCGGGCAAGACAACTGGCCAGGTCGTTTTGCCTACTATCAGGGGCAAGCGTCGTCGATAGGCCAGAAAGAGATTGTGTGACTGGCCAGGCCACACAGCTCAATCTGATCCCCCAGAACCCAAACAGCAGTCACAACTTGCCTGCTTGCGACTTTGATCCCCCAGAACCCAAATAGCGGATGCAACTTGTATGACTTTGATCCCCCAGAGCCCAAATAACAGTCGCAACTTGCCAGGTTGCGACTTTTATCCCCCAGAACCCAAACAGCAGTCGCAACTTGCCAGGTTGCGACTTTTATCCCCCAGAACCCAAACAGTAGTCGCAACTGCCAGGTTGCTACTTTGGTCCCCCAGATCCCAAATAGTGGACGCAAATTGTGCGACTTTGATCCCCCAGAACCCACACAGCAGTTGCAACTTGCCAGGTTGCGACTTTTATCCCCCAGAACCCAAATAGCAGTCGCAACTTGCCAGGTTACGACTTTTATCTGCCAGAACCCAAACAGCAGTCGCAACTTGCCAGGTTGCAACGTTTATCCCCCAGAACCCAAATAGTGGACGCAACTTGTGCGACTTTGATCCCCCAGAGCCCAAATAGCAGTCGCAACTTGCCAGGTTGTGACTTTTATCACCCAGAACCCAAATAGTGGACGCAACTTGTGCGACTTTGATCCCCCAGAACCCAAACAGCAGTCGCAACTTGCCAGGTTGCGACTTTTATCTCCCCCAGAACCCAAACAGTAGTCGCAACTTGCCAGGTTGCGACTTTTATCCCCCAGAACCCAAATAGCAGTCACAAATTGTGCGACTTTTATTCCCCAGAGCCCACGCAGCAGTAGCCTAGGAACGCGCAACGTTGGAACTGTGGTAAAGGCATAGCCCCACACACCGCCTTATATACTCGAGTACTACAGACAAAGTCAGCGAACGTTTGACTATGATTAATAAAAAGACACCACCTCCACTACTCTTGGAGAATGTTAACAAGAGAGAAAACCACGCTCTGCTAATCACAATTCACAGTGCATGATGAAAGGTGCAGACCTCATTCAGGGACCGCGATTAGCACTGTGAACGAATAATATAGCAGAAGGGCAGGCCGACGAAAACGAATGGGCCCAAGCCTAATTTTCTATGAGGAGGCAGTCAGTCAGTGTAATTTTGACAGAGTTGAAGGTAGCGGGTGTTGCTGGCTTGATGAGAGATGCTTCGAGGGTCGGGTGATTCATACTAATGGGAAGACGTTAACACTGTACTGACTGCACGGGAGGTGTTGGCTTATAAATCTGGGACTGGAGATATGGATGGAGAGCGGGAGGTGATGGTCCACTGAAATTTAAAACTAAATAGACATTAATTAGCGCGGGGCGGTATGCTGCTCACTCTCGCTTTCGACACTAAGGGATGCTGGAAGCGGTGATCGGCCGATTCCTCACGAACAAAGTTACGTTCCGTCCGACTATCCGGCAATGCTTGAGAATATACCAGAGTCGAAGAATTTCTTGTCCCGGAAAAAAAATTTAGTCACAGTCCAACCTCAGTTGCGAAGAGGCCAGAAGATGTCCAAGTATGCTACACTCCTGTAAGAAATAAGATTGATAAGATTTGTATAAGACTGAAAAACAAGAAGACTGACTTGCCAGAGATTGTCGGACGGAACAGCAGAGAAGTGACCGTGTTACCTGACGTCGACGTCACTGTGTAATTAGTGTAGCGTCGTCAGTGCGTGAAACAATTTTTAAGGATCAGAATGTGCTAGCCAAGACAAGATAACAGTTCCCTGAGACGGAGAAAGCCCCCGCGCCTTGGGGCTTTCTCCCTCCCAGGGAACTATTATCTAACCTTGATCAGCACCGCACCCTCTGTGATCCAAGCCACGGCCTTGGGCCATGTGCGAAGCATTGAGCGGTTACACGGTTTGATGCCGAGGGAGTGCTGACAAATACTCAGTGGAGGCGAAAACTGATGGGGACTCACAGCGAGTTGCAGGCTTTATATACGTTTTCGGTGACCATTTTCCCGGCCCGGGGCAGGGTGGTTTCCGGACTCGTCGCAGCCTCACCCTCCGGCAATTGGTCACGTCTCCGGGGAATGCAATGTATTCGGGGCCGAAGGTTTCCGGTCCGTCTTACAGTCTATTTCTTCCGACCGCGCCTCGCACACCGTGCGCGGGACCGCACTGGGGTCAAAATGACCGAAATCAACTGCACACGTTTCAAAGATGAATCGATGACGGGTGAAACGCTGGGCCGAGTGTTCTTTGCGGTCCGACCATTTCTTCCTACATGTAAAACAGGGCCGAACACCGGACCTCTTCTCGGTCCGAGGTTCAATAATTTCTGAGGCTCTATTCATAAACCAGAGCTGGCACAACAGGCCTAGTGCGCCGTGCTGCTCCGGTATGCCGTGAAACGGGGTCAAAACGCTGGGCCGAGTGTTCTTTTCGGTCCGAGATTGAAAACGGGGTCCGAACACTTCTCGGTCCGATAGTCAATGACTGTCCCGTAAGTGTCTTTATTTACACTACATTACTGGTAAATCATGTAAACCCTAAAGATAACGATAGCGTCCCAAAACGTTAGTTTCCGGTAATCGAGATCTAGATCTGATCTCGTTATCTCCGCTTATTTCTCGGCGCCGATATTCGTGCTTGCCCTTTGTTTATGCTACGACTTTGTGGCCACTTTTGGCTACATGGACCCGACCTTTCCTCCTCTCTCGTCCCATGACCCTGCCAATGAGCGAAGGGAATTTCACCCTACCGCACGTCAAAATCCATCGACGTCATGGGGCCAAACTTTAGGGATAAGAAGACTCGGAGCTAGGGCTGCTCGCCGTTGTATACATGTACGAGACCATTTTGCACCGCATTCCCAGCCTGACCAACCTCCACGTTGGTGATCTGTGATCAGAATCTAGATTGTTGTTTATAGATCATCATCTGCGAATTAAATTAGCAGGAGCTTCACGCCACAACAGCAAAAACTCCCCAGATAATTTGAGCTAACTCTGCTCAAATTATTTTGCCGGCGGATAATTTGACAACATCTCGCATAATTTTGGCACATTTGCTGAACATTTGCTGAACATTTCAGAACATCCGGTCAAAAACCCTAGAAAAGTGTTCGTGAATGGTCTGAGGGTGTATTTACACTATGTAGGCACTCATTAAAGTCACTTACCCTTGTGGAATAAGAGAATCGAGGGAGTGATGAATGAAGTTGGCAAAAGACATGGACGAAGTCATTCAAACTCCGCCATCAGCGCCCATCAGCGCCCATAGCCGATGACAGATGTCTATATCGCGATGTCAAGACGACGTTTCTTCCTTCCTTTCCCCCACCATCTCCCACCACCCGCTCTTCGAGTTCTTGCCCAGCCAGCCGCCATCGGCTCACTCCGCCTCCTTTTAACACCAGAAACTCAATCCCGTTCTCCACCGCCGTCGCATGTACCTCTCGTCGTCCCAGAGTGCCACGTCACCATGCCAGCTCACTGTCTCCCGCGCCCCCATCGTCTGCATAGCCTTCCGCAAGCGCTAGTGTTTCCCCTCCTGCAACCTTGCTCGACACCCTCTTCCAGGCCTCGTGTTCCATTTACCTCCAAATCTGTCAGCTTTGAATCAATGTCAACGTCGTCCAAGTCAGGCCATCGCTTCAAGTCCCGGCTTCAAGTATCCAAGCTCGTGTTGGTTCCAAGAGCCTCAAGGTCAAGAACAATGTTCCCCTACAAGTCGGTGTCATGGATAGGCAAAAGCATCAATATTTCAATTGTCGATTTATTGGCCATCATTGTCGTATCAATCCCAGAGCTGTCACCTCCTCCCCCACTCGACCGTGACATCTGGAGCGTCACTTGGGTGAAAATATGGCGATTTGTGAGCCCCGGCACAGTTCACAATGTACAATGAACGACGAGGAATAACACGAACCTCAAGAATGTCTCCCAAAGATTCAAGGAGCGCCCACTCATCGTTACTGAGACGCCAGTGGTGTAGCTCATCCCTGTCCTTGACCCACTTGTCAATGGCCTGCATCATTCGTTAGTAGCTCACCACTGGGAAACTATTCAGGGAACGAAAACTTACCCTGCGGGGCATGCGCGCACGCTGGATCATTGCGTGCGTAAAATTCCAACGATGCTTTACATCCCGAATCAGCTTCAGAAGCTACGTTGTTGTATAGAAACGCGGCATGAAAGCCACACTCACCTTGTCTCGAATTTCCTCCCCTACCTTCGGCCTCCCCCACACGTACATCCGGCAGCTATTCAAGACTGTTGTCGTCCCCAGGATGGAGTACGCCGTTCCTGTGTGGTACAGGCCAGTCACTCCGACCGAGGAGGTAACACGTAGCTAAATGTACTGGAAGGGAATGAAGGTAGGCATTGAAACATTGAAATAAGACAACGGTAGCGGCAGCCGTAACGGGTATGTTGCCGAATGAGGCTATGAGGGATGCATCGAATCATAAATCCAACACTCCCCCGGGATATGGTGCATCCACCAAAAGGTCCATGATAAATATGTAGAGGTGATAGAGAGAGGAAAAATCAAAATCAGAATCAGTTCGTCAGGGATTCCCCCGGAAAGCTAGAGTTCATCGGTGACTCCCCCGGAATCCAAAATTCATCTCGATCTGTCAAGCCGAGGAAAACCGTTAACCAAAAAATCCAAAAATCTGCATCAGGGTGCTCCCCCGTAATTCTCTATCACCCGTGTTCGTCGTCGTCTTCATCGTCCAGTATGGCGGTACCGGCCTCTTCTTTCTTGGGAGGGGATCGACAGTTCCGCGCCATGTGGCCCTCTTTGCCGCAATTGAAGCAGGTGAACTCTCCTCGATAGATGGGGTTCGCGAGTTCATGGCAGTAGGACTGGCCGTGGCAGTGGTTCCAGGCGGCCGAGGCAGAGATGGACGAATGGTCCGCGGGAATGGGGGGACCGGCGTCGGGATCGCTGGTGGTTCCTGCACCAGCGGTGGCCTGGGGTTCGGCTGGGCGGCGGATTCTTCCGTCAACGTATCCAGCGAGCCCGCGTCCGCGCAGCAAGCTAACGATCTTATCGCTCCAGCTGGGCCAGCTGTTCCCCGTTAATCGCTCGTCAGCGGCGAGCAGCGGGATGGAGGCGGTCGAAGACATAGCGACAGGATAGGGGTATTATTGGAGAAGGTGAGTCCCAGGTTTCTGGCCTGCGTTCGTGACTGATTGTTGGATAGGCGGCACGTATGCACGTCTGACTGCGAATCTGTAGAGACTGAGAGTGCATGTGATCGTCGGACGTCGTATCGAGGCAGAGCGTGGGCTTTCCGAGGGTATCGAGCGGTGCGGAAAACCTTCTTTATCCGCGGAAAAAGGTGTGTCACATAACCCGTGGACTCCTTCGGGAAAACCTGACTTTTCTTCAGGTATTCCGTCCTTCCAGCCATTTCGCCCGATGGGATAGCAGGCCGCGAACTCAGCGAGAACCTTCGGCTGGATAAGTCCAGGATTCCCCGTCAGGAAACGGAAGGTCATCCGCGACAGGTTCTCCTGAGGAAACTCCCACGCAATATAATCCTGAGTAAAAAGAAAATGTGAGTGAGGGCGTCAGCTTAATCCTCTCTGTCGGATTAAATCTCCCACCACTGCACTGAAATGCTGACATCCTTCCTGGGTACTTTCTAGCCCTTGGAGGAGCTCCTGGCAAACCCTCCTCCACCACCATTTTTGGAATGGATGCGGAGAGGAACGTATGACAGATTTGCATCCAACACGTGGTGCGTCATTTTTTGGCAAACAAAGACAAGCTGTGCATAACTTTCATGCGGTTTGAGGTGTGTCTTTTTTGTTGGATTCAGAACCGATTTATTGGACACTATATAGCCCATACATGTGCATGTTTAAGCTGATATTTTGAGGTCCATGGAGGGTGCATTCAAGAGCATAATCAGCATATATCCCACCAAAAATCAAGCCACACCTTAAACTTGTTACGAAAAAGGGAAAATAAGATGAGGTGAAAAATGGGCCATATGCGTCCCTCTTTCGAAGAGGGCCCTCTTTTGTCTCCCTTTTTTCCTTCCCTTTTTTCTCCCTCCATCAAAGAAGGAGACAAAAATGAACAAAAAGAGGGAAGGAAAAAGGGCTACAGTGAACAACCCTAATATCGGTTTCTTTCTTTCATGCCAAGCTTTCACACTTGCCTCGCCCAAGTATGGCTAATTCCGAGGTGAGTCCGGGACCCGATTACATTGCGCACGGACCAGGTATTTGTTTGGTCTTTCAGGGCCCGGTTCTCTATATAAACTGTGAAGTAATGCGTGGACACTTGTGCCATTTGGGACCCGGATTATTGGATCGTCCGCAACCTGGCCAGTTGCGTTCAGCTCATGTATCCGATTCTGGTGGCACCCGATCCGAACTCTGGATTATTGGATTGATCACAACCTTGCCAGTTGTGTTGATTCATGTATCCGCTTCTCGGTAGAAAGCTTTGGGCTCTGGGGGGATTGTATGGTTATTGGATTGAGGGGCGGCAACCCTCCAGTTGTGCCTTGGTCGTTCGTCATCGTTCGTCGGCTCCGGGTTATCTCTACTCCCCCCTCTCTTTCATTCTTCATACTTACGCGCTTGTTAGAGTTTCAACATTTGCAGCGCTGGGTATGCGGAGTGCCTGGTCCCGCCCGACGGCGTGAGTTCATTTTGATAATATGTTTAATATTCATTCTTACATTCGGAAGCAGGGCTCTCACCTCCAAGTTGATGGGATCTTGTTCAGCGACGTTGGAGATATGAAGGATTTGAAGCAGGAGTTGGAGGCGAAGAATCCAGATCTCGGCAAGGTCATTGGTTTGCCGACGTGGGTCAATCGGCCTCCGTCGGAGTCGCAGATCGCAGCAATTGTTGCAAGCGGGCGCAAGCCGAAGGTTGCAGGATCCCTTTACTTCCTGCTGGAGTCAAAGGCCAAGGTCGACCTCGCCCTCTCTCGTGGTCGTATTCTCCTGTGTTCCTTCAGTCCCATCGTTTCTCGCGGCTTTCCCCACCTCCGTGTCTCGCAGTGTTGGAAATGCTTCAGATATGGACACACCAAGGCCCGCTGTAATGTAAAGCAGCCGTCTTGCTCTACCTGTGCACAACCTGCATCTGCATCCCATTCTTCGCCCTGCACCGGCCCGGTGGTATGCCTCAACTGCCAGGGCAAACATTGTGCAGACTCTTACTCGTGCCCGAAGCGTAAAGAGCCGGCGCCGTGCCTCGCCGCTCGGCAGCGGGAACTGCAAGCGTCTCTGGACAAGACTTCCGCATTCCCCCTACCTTATATCCGCCCAGTCTCTTGATCTTTTATCTTTCTCTGCACTACTCTTCCCAGACTCATCCGCATCCAAACCGAACCTTAAACTCTAAGTACTTGTATCCCTTTCAACCTCTCATGTTCCTCTTCTGCCCACAATTTTACTTTAACGATATACCTTTCTCCCTTTTCTGTTCATTATAAACTAGTTCATCCCCATCCTCACGTATAATCAGAAACATGTCATAGAGTCAGAACTTTGTTGATCTGTGATGCTTGCAATCAGGTTGGGATAACAGGCAACCCAACAGGCTTTGAAATATTACGGGGATTGAACCAAAGACAAGATATTATGTACTTTTGACTCTATGACATGTTTCAGAACGTTAATAAGTCTTTCCTAGCCAAAATTCAGGCCAGTAGGACATGAATTAGGCATACCAGATCAGATTCTTCGCCACAAAGTCTCAAATGGCAGATCATCCAATATGACGTATTTTCACAAGATCATTTCTATCACTAATTCCGTATGAATTAGCCCGAATTAGCTAGCATGGTTTCATCCAAATACATGAAGAACTGACCGAATTATGGGCAATTCTTTGAAAACGTCCTAAACTGGAAATTTTTCGTTCGGAGGCTTTTTCTTGCGGATAATGAGATAACGTAATCACAACAAGCGCAACTGATTTCTCGGTGGCTCCAGACAGCGCCAATAAATCGATTCCTCCGATACAAGTCAAGTTATCCATGGGTAGGACCCTCAGTCATCTGGGGGTAAGTGGTTCAGCTCAGTGCACGTGCTCAGATGTAATGAACTCATTTCCGGTTACTTTTAGTGATAACAAGTAACCATGAACATTTGGCGATTTCAAGACAGTATGCACAGTTTACACCTCTTTGCAAAAGTAATGACACTTCGATCATTTTATAAATGAGAGAGCAAACAAATACTACCTCTCGTGCCGCACTTATTGCAAGCTCAATTCTTGACCAAATTGCTCGAGAGTGGACGCGTTCAAAAACGTTTCCTTCTTCCTGATATAGTCTCGGCCCAATTCTTGTTTCAAAGCAGGCGTGCTTGAGTCGCATTCATAACCGCGCCCCTCTCTTACCCGCATATCCAACTTCTCGCGCACGGCGAGCTCACCCTATCTCCAGTGGCGAACTTCGTCCATTCCAGGTGGGTTATGGATCACTCCCGTGGAATGCTGCTATCTGTGTCTAAATGAGCATACATACATCTGCGAGCAAGATCCTCACCTCTTCAATGGCATCTCTCTGGTGTCTGATCCACCCAAAAATACATCTCCAGTCCAGTACAGACCAGTCCAGACCGCGACTGTGCAGATTATTTGTCCAGAATTTATAAATGGACATATCCCAACACGTCGAACCAAAAACTCTATCTACTACACATTTATTGGCGTAGAAATCTGCGTTTAAATCATTTTTTGTTCTTGGCTTCTTTTAATTTATTTGTGAAGTCCTTCTCCCCACCAAAAAGTTGTGGGTTTAAACGATCTAGGGCTAATTATGACACCATCAGAACAGTCGAGGAGCGGAATTAGTGATGTTCTTGGTTTGGTTTGAAACCAAGAAACCAGCAAACCAAAACCATGGTTTGTTGAAACCAAACCAAACCAAGGTCATGGTTTTACACTGGTTTTGGTTTTGGTTTGAAGCCTGTGAAACCAAAACCAATGGTTTGAACCATGGTTTCCAGCTTATAAAATTTCCCGGTGCTGTCCGCACCAAACCAGGTATTCAGTTCATTCTTCTCCCTCGACAGATACATTTACCTGCTCAACTGTCATATGCCGAAGCATTACGGTAGTTTGCGCGAGCTGAGCCGTGGAATTGATCGATGCGGCTGATGTCCGCTGATCGGCTTGCGGCTCCGAACCTCGGCCAACCACGAACACGAGTTGCGAATGGGAAGCAACCAGGCTGCAGAGTTGCTAGATGAATATTCTAGTAAAATCCAGTCAAAAATCTTTTACAACGTGGGCCCGGACGTCTTGGTGGCAGAAGGTGGGCAAACCATGGTTTAAACCAAAACCAAACCAAACCAAACCCTGCTCCATGGTTTTGGTTTTGGTTTGAGGATTCTGGAACCAAAACCAGCTGAAACCAAACCAAAACCATGGTTTGGAAACCAAACCAAACCAGAACATCACTAAGCGGAATATCATTTTGATAATGCACTCAGTATGGGATGTCAAGTTCAAATAGTGGTTATCTCACCATCATTTCACACTGTCCATTTCACCGGCTCAGACGCCTCTACCGCGGATCGGAAAGAGGAAGAGAGCGGATTGTGGGCGTCCAACTTGACAGTTGTTTGGTCTGATGCGCACGGACTCAAAGTCACGAGCCTGATTGTCACCATCATTTCTTTCGCCAAGTCCGACTTGCTCTCCATTCACTTCCCTCTCTTGGTTCTCCTCTGCGCTTGAGTAGCGCCCCGCCCGACTTTGCTTGTCCCCAGCAAATGCCGTTTCTTCAACTCAATCCTCAGGCTTCGTGTCGCGTAGCTCGTCGTGTGCTGTCCAATACTGTCCAATAGCAAGGTATGTTACACGTTGATTTTCTGCCGTCCGACCTTCCAGTAGTGCTCCCACACCCGTCCTTCTACCTTCTAATCCGAATCGTTCCCCATGACGGCCATCATATTGCTATTTCCTCGTGCAACCGCGGAACACGGAACCTTCTCGGTCCAGACGCGTTCGGGCATTGTTCGGGCACCCCGAGAACATGGGTGGATGAGCACGGTCACATTGGTAGAGGACGAAGAGAGCCGGGCGGTGTCGGGGGGGGGGGGGGGGGGTGAGCAGGAATGCGCGGCGTAAAGCGCGTGTAATTATCTCAATATATTTGCTTCTTCGATACGGCGCAATACCCAGCAGTACTACCCGATGCAATTCAGAAAAGGCATCAAATAAATCCTCATTATTTCGCTCTGTGGCATCGTCATCGCTATCCATTAGCAAGTGTGCCCTGATGCCAGACTATGCCCGGAAATCCAGCCGAGCCCATGTTTTCACTGGGCTTGACCATTTATCTCTCGGAAAGCTTACAGAGCGAGTCAAGTCTTGGCTGCCATGGCAGTTCTCATAAGAACATTCCTCGCTATATTTATTCAACGTTCCAGCAATGTTGTTACAGGGTCACGGAGATATTTGACGAATGTTTCATATTATGTAAAGGTTTTAAAAATGTTCAAACAACCTCTGTCAGATGTCCCCGGGGACATTTTCACAACTTTAGCCTCGGACGTTTAAGAAACACTGGACTCGATTGGCGGTGTATCTGAGCTGATTACCCAACTTGAAACCAGAGACTTCGTGTTAACCCAAGTTGCGGTGGTGTATTGAAGGAATGAGTCCAGTCCAAATTAATTGCCAGTGTAGCCAAGTGAAGCCAGAGTCTATCTATCAGTCGCTCAACCTTTTAGTTTTGTTTTATGACGCTTTGCGGATTTCATTTACTACAGTATGATCTGGATTAAGTATGGCGAGAAGCGTCTCTTCTACAATTCCTGCGATACATTGCTCTCTGAGAAGAAGTTAAACAACCAGCTGTCTGAAAAATCAAGACGAAAACATACTCTTTGATCCTGTGGGGAGTAGCGAAGGATCAATGTGGGGTACAGCACCACCCTGGGAGATGACGACGGAGCCAAGGAGCTGGAATGGGGCCAGGAAAATTTGGGTAAGGCGCCGGCCGAGACAGACCTTGCTAAGTTCCTCGTCGTTACGAATTGCAAGTTGCAGATGACGGGGAATGATACGTTTTTTCTTGTTGTCGCGAGCGGCGTTGCCAGCGAGCTCGAGTATCTCAGCAACAAGGTATTCGAGGACCGCGGCGAGGTAAACTAAGCGCACCGCGTCAGCGACGCACGGGGGAGAATAGGTCACTCACCAGGCGCACCGGCGCCGACACGTTGTGCGTAGTTTCCTTTCTTCAGCAGACGGTGCATGCGACCAACTGGGAACTGTAGGCCGGCTTTCGATGAGCGAGTCTGGGACTTGGACGGTTCACCGGTGCCCGCAGGTTTCCCGGACTTCGATTTGCCGCCGCCTTTTCCAGACATTCAAGTTGATGAAGTTGGAGATGTGGGTGAAGTGGCGTAAGTACAGTAGTTGCAGGTGTTGGTGGCTATTTACCCGTGTATGGTTCTTGCTTCAGGCGCCGAGCCAGGGGAAATCCCCTTGGCCTCCCCCACTATGACATAACAATTGTAGCGCGCTTCGCAGCAAAGCCCACTAACTGGTCTCTAGCTGAGGACCTCGGCATTTATTTATCCTTGTCTTGAAAAACATATCTGAGGTCTTTGGTGGATAATCTACAACCTGTAGTTTACGTGAATATTCTTGGCGAGTGTGCCCACAACTCACAAGCCTTCGGAAAAAGAGTTGGTCTCAATAAAGACATGCCGATGTTTTGAAGTGTTCACTGGGGATCTTGCCCATCCTCTCCACAACTCATTGTTTTATCCATACCCTTCCCGAAGCCCAAGCTCTGTCAATAGGCAGCGTGGTGTATGTTTTGACAGATGCAAGTCTTTCTTCTCGCCTCAGTGCTGCCCCCATGTTTAACGAAAATCACAACAAATACATTGAAATGTACTTTCCTGGTTTGGATGAGAGCAGTGAGGACACAATAGTATTTGGTATGCTGCGAGGAATACATTAAATGTACATTAGAATGTGATCCTATACGAAGAGTGTTTTCCATGCTGATTGATATATAGGCAGGAATGATGTTAGTGTGACGAAGGGTTCATTGAATATCATAGACAAATAGTGCTGGGCCCAATTCTCGCTCGGTCGACACGTCAACCAGCTGCCATTGGGCCTAAGAAGCCCCGACTTTGTTGGCGGTCGATTTTATTCCGGCTCAAAGCTTTCGGAGCTCATTGCCGTGATTGAAGTTAAGGGTGAGATACAAGTAGATGAAGCAGTCCTATAGATCAAAAACAATGTTCATGACATAGACAGCGATGAATGGAGCACGATGCAAATCATAATGGAAGTGTGGTAATGATTTTATGGGCTGAAAAAAATTATATTGATGCGCAAGCACATAGTTTCAAGTGCAACAGTTGACTATTCTGCAGCGCAAGCACCAGAATATAGTACAGCGCAGACGCCAGACTACGGTGCAGCACGAATACCGTACGACCGTGCAACCGAACGTCACACTGCATTGCTCGAACACATTGCCATGGATATAGACATAAATATATGACGATAAACGTGCATCAATACAGTTATTCATGTAGTGAGGTCTAAAGGGAATGGGTAAACACCGATCCGGATTGTGGAAGACAAGGAAGGAGACATACGATGAAGACCAGATCACAGATCACAGAGAGTTAGGCAGCAACCTGTTCTGACAAAGTAAGGAACATCCGATCTTCCGGCAGGAATGAGACATTAACACACACCTATGGTGGCGGCTATCATTTCATGACAAATCCAAGACTCGATTTGCTAATTGCTACTAAGACTCTAGTTTTCATCAGAATGACAAATGAAGTGTGGAAATACCACCAGGAGACGCTCCTCCATCGATCTACCGGATCAGAACTTCAAAAAACTGTAATTATGTTTTCCCCGACTCGATTTCGCGCTGTTGATGGCGGGCCGGAGCTCCCGGTGGCTGTGCCCCGCCATCAATTCCCGCATTCTTCGATTTTCGGCCCAAAATTTCGCGCTTTTAACCCTAAGCGAGGAGGTGCCCCGTTTTTTTCGAAACGAAAATTCTATCAACAAAACAGCCTATTTCCTGCCAGAATCTCCAAGATAGAACGAAAAAACCAAAATTTGCGGGTTGTCATGAAGTGATAGCCGCCACCATACAAATTGGGACAGCGAGACACTATCTCCACTGCAAACCGAGTATGCTGCCCTTGATGCATTGGCCTCTCTGTACATATATGATCGACTAGTCAAGACTCGGGTGCTGGGAAGAATATCTGCTGAATGCATCAGGGAAAACCGAAATCGGTCCATAGACCTACATAGACATATATACTGGATATAGACGATATAGCAAACTGACCAGATATATGGAAAGGTGGGACCCCCACCTCGAAATTTATAGACACCCATAGCCGGCCATAGTTGGCTTGTTGTCTATGGATTTGGTCATAGCCATAGCACTTATAGTGCATATAGTCGCTCATAGTCATCATAGTTCACAGAGGGTCTTCTTCGGGTGGGGAGGTCGGCGCCGGCTCGCCCACTGTACGCTGCGTACAGTTTTTTTTTTTTTTTTTTGGAGCGTTTGGTATAATGAGTCTCAGTCCGCAGAAACATTCCAAGGTCATCCGCTTCCAGGAGGAAATGCCGGTACGCACATATTCAAACCAATGTGGGGCTCCGGCAGTAAAATTTATCCTATACCAATTCTATTTGCCATGAGTATGTCATTAGACCCTGTACGAGTTCTGCCCCGCATAACTGAGACTTCTATTTCATTCTAGTTCGAACTCGTCCCATAGGATCACACGATTCTTCACAAGAAATCTCTAGCCGTTGCTGACACTGGTTGATATTTTATTTCATGAGTCCAGACCAGTCTCACAGGAGTCTAGCATCAATGCCATTCAAAACCGGTTGCCAGTTGTCCTGAAATATTCTTCGCATCAATTTGATAATCCGCGCCATTGAAAGGTACAGGGACGGACCCCCCGTCCCGGAAGTCTTCATATACGAGCCCCTGCGCCCAGGTACACGATGCGAAATGGACGCTCCCATTCCTCGGCCGGTTACATCATCACCCATCGTCAAGTCTCAATTGAAGCCATCCGGGGGACATCGAAAGAGTTCCAAGAAAATTGCTGTCATTGATTTGGATGCCAAAGTGAAAGCTGCAGCCAGGGCGCGGGTTTGGTTTTATCCCCGCTCAATGGACACAGCTAAAGAGTGGCCTGTAGCTGATGGAAGCGAAAGTAAAAAGGCCTACGTTGACGTCATTGACAGCCCTGACTGTCAAGGGTGATTTCCGTGCATACGCCCGGATGAAGGCGCTGAAGTGGGCCATGAACGCGGATGTTTTCATTCTGGCTCTTGATATAGATGACCTCAAAAACCGACCCAAAAATACCGAAGAGCTGAAATCGATTGCGGTCCAGCGTATTGCTGCCATGGAGAATGAACCTGACGATGCCACATCCGCCGTAATCAAGGATAGGAATGGTGTCACGTTGGCTTGTGTGTTTGCTCGCAGATCCGCTAACGTTACAAAGATTCACGGGGTACGTCGGCCGACTACACATCCTATTTCCATTCATTTCAAAGGAATTTATCCATAGCCCTATCCTGGTACTCAGGGACGAACGCTCGCACAATTCTCTGGGTTATCCCGGAACGAAGAGAATTATGACGGCCTGAATGTCAGTGAACCTTTAATATTTTCTGTCTGTCTTCTCACTTGTGTGCCAGGAATCCCTCATCAATAGAACGTGGGAAGCAACGCAGACGCTTCATTCCGTTGTACAGCCTATTACCCCGGAAAGAGATGTGCGACATAACGAGGACGACAATTATATGGTCTATATTCCCTCGGGGAGCACGTCGGAGACGTCCGAACGGGCCGGGGTCACCCACCTTGTTCATTGCTGGACAATGCAGGGTCATTCGGTACGGGTTCAACGGGATTTTAGTTCCTAACTTGACCTCAACTCATAGAAAGGGCCTTTCATGCCATCGAGTGATTTTTTCAGAGGTTGTCAGGCGGCATTGGCGGTCAAACATTACTACAGAGCGACACAGGAAGTTGCAATTTACCTCAGTTGCATGTTCGAGGTTGCTTACCCGGAGTACCACGCCAAGTATACCCAGGCATTTAAAGCTGGCGTGTGGGAGACTGCGGATCCGGGGCCTTGGATTGGCAGAGCCATCGTGTATAAACTACAGGTATCCGAGCATGTTGACGGGTTAGATGATGGACCAACCGCTTCCTTCTGCGTCGGCGACTTCGACGGAGGACCTATGTACTTGCCAGACATTGGGATGAAACTCAGGTGAGCCCCCTGATCTGGTCGGAATCCCATCTCAATAAATGCATGCAGCTATCGGCAGGGCGACATCTTGATATTCATGTCGGGACTTTTATACCACTGTGTCGGAAAGTGGTCGCCGGGGTGCGGAATTAGCTCAGAGGGAATCACACCTGGCAGAATCAGCCATGTCTTCTTTTCGCCCCAAAATTCCATCGCTCAGCTTGATGGGAAACCCGAAGGATGGATGATGAGGACCATGGGAGGTATTTCCGCCGACGCAGATGCAGCAATCATGGTTAACTAACGTGTATCTCATGCTTCCCTCTCAACGAGGGCAGGAACGGGTTATATGTAGAACTTCTCAGAAATAGTTTTGTTTACAGTATAGTAGGGTTCCTTGGATAGTGAGACATCCTTGGGTATTAATTTTTTGTGAACTCTCCAGGCTCCTCCCGGGCCGAAATTTCTACACACGGTACATTATATACTCTAGCCCGTCTGCTGAATTAAATCTTCTCTCCGCATCCCAAGTGAAAAGGGGGGCCCGCTGCGGGTCCCGTATGAGGTCTAGAGTCCAATCCCATAGTGGTCGAGCGTGCATTTCGAATGTCTGTTCCACGCCCTTATATTTAAGTGGGACATCGTATTTTTTGAACTGCGACGAAAGCTATGGATAAATTCATTCATAAACAGTGGGTGCGTACTGAACTCATTCGCTCCGCTTTCGTCATTCCCATCAGCCGGGTTGAGGGCTCCCGAAGGCATAAATGACTGGAGCGAAGATTCGCACGCACCCAAATCCCTCATAACCTTTCCTGGCGGAGGCGGAGTGTGACCTTCTATTTTAAGAATTTTGTAGCAATCTTCAGCACCTGCGGACGGTAATCTTCACATTTTTGAATACAGCGCCCAATTCTAATTCCAGTCCACCCTAGCGAAAATTCCAAAGAGGCCCTTGAACACATTTATACTCTTTGCTCGTCAAAGGCGTTCAAAGATTGGTGGGAAGGTTGCTGTCAGCAGCAAAATCTTGGCAAAAGAATGGGGCCCGAAAAGCGTGCCGAGGTGGTTGCGAAAGGCCAGGCAACGAAGCTGAAGAACAAACAGGATAAAGAGGATAAGGCATCTGGTGCTAAAGAGCGCACTCAGTGATATTGTATTCACTCGGGTGACACCGCCCGTCCTACGGTTGTTCACCCGTGGGACGCCGCCCGTCCCGCGCTTCGTTCATTCGTGTACCGGTGTCCTTTTCCCTTGACCTGCGCATACTTGATCCTCCACGAATTTATCTACGCGCATCTTTTCTTCCAAGTGTTCACCTTCATTACATCCTCGCCTTGCTCTCTTCATCGCACTTCCTCACATTATATCACCCCGCCGATTCCTTTTCATCAGGAGGCTTATTATGCAGAGCCTTGATTGAAGCACAAAGCGCCGAAAACACAATGGCGGTGTCCAATTGCAAATTTATTGTGTAATTGCACATATATTCAACCATGGCCATTGCAACAGAGCCGGAGGCAGTTTGCTTAAGGTCAGTGTTACACGCAAGACAGAGCTTAACAGTTGGATTGTGCCCATTCAAGTGTCCATTTTCACAACGTATTACAAGATCGTCGTCGTTATCAAAATGTGTCTCTGCAACAACAGGTCGAGGGAGTTCAAATCGGCAATCATTGTCGGGGTCAACGAGAGAGTGAATGCGACGTGGGATGTGCTTGAAGCACGTTGCATTATGTCCATGCACTAGCTCGGTATTCCACACAGATCACGGTGGTGATGGTCCCTTTTCTGGTCATAATCCGAGGAGTCAGGATTCAAAGGACGACTCAGAACAGGCAGTTCCTTAGGAGTACCTTCAGCAGCGGCATACGGAACAGTGTTTTTCGGAAAGCTCTGGCAAATAACATCATCGTACCAAGCAGTGAGTTTCTGTTTGAACTCGGGATCTGAATTCCTTTGTTCTTTCATATCCAGTGACTCAAGTTCATCGAGATCCAACAGTTGAGCAGATTGCCGCCTGCTACCAGGAACCAAAGTATCACCATCCATTTCTGAATCTTTTTTCCTGGCCTCAGATGATCTGCAACCGCCCGAAGAGCTTGGAGCTTTGCAGCCTTATTCTTCAGCCGATAGTTTCGGGGCAACACCATCATTCTCGGTTTCCGTCCTCTTGATGTGAATGGAGGAAGATAGAGCTACGGGGAGGTGAAGATAAGAGTAGCACAGGAGTACCTCGGGATCACGGGCACTGAGGTGCGCAAAGTCGAGCGCTGAGGGCATTCCTGCTTGGATTTTGGGTCTGAGCATTATTATTGGTCCGTAATGGTCCCAGAAGATGATATGGCCACCCAGAACCAAAATCCAACTAGACGGATTCAAAATATGGACTCGAAATGACCAAAAATGGGTGTTTTACGCAGTATTTAAATTCCGCCAAGGGCATTCCTGCCTGGATTTTGGTTCCGAGCAAAATCCAGGCAGGAATGCCAGCATTATTATTGGTGCGCAGTAATCCCAGCAAGTGATATTGGCCCCCAGTATCAAAATCCAAGTAGAGGGATTCAGAATCCGTACTCGAAACCGTCGAAAATGGTGCTTTACTCAGTATTTGGATTCTGCCAGGGGCATTCCTGCTTCGATTTTAGTTCTGAGTGTCATTATTGGTGTGTAGTAATCCCAGAAAGTGACTTGGGCACCCAAGAGAAAAATCCAAGTAGACAGGTTCAAAATCTGGACTCAAAATGGTCAAAGATGGCTGTTTTAATCAGTATTTATATTCTACCGAGGGCATTCCTGCTTGGATTTTTGTTCTGAGTGTCAGGATTGGTGCGCGGCGATTCCAGCAAGTGATATGGACATCCACAACCAAAGTCCAAGTAGAGGGATTCAGAATCCGGACTCAAAACAGTTGAAAATGGAGTTTCACCCAGCATTGAAATTCTGCCAAGGGCATTCCTGCATGGATTTCGTTTCTGACGGTCAGTATTGGTGTGTATGGATCTCAGCAAGTGATATGGCCACCCAGCACCAGACCCCAACCTAATGGACTCGAAATGGCGAAAAATGGGTGTTTTGCCCAGTATTTAAATTCTGCCGAGGGCATTCCTGCTTGGATTTTGGTTCTGAGTGGCATTATTGGTTCGGTCAAATCTCAGCAAGTGATTTGGGCACTGGGAACCACAATCCAACTAAACGGGCTCAAAATCCAGACTCGAAATGGCGAAAAATGGGTGTTTTACCCAGTATTCAAATTCTGCTGATGGCGTTCTGCTTGGATTTTGGTTTTGAGCATCATTATTGGTGCATAGTAATTCCAGTAAGTGATATGGCCACCCAGAGCCACAATCCAACCAGACGGATTCAAAATTCGAACTTGAAATGGCCAAAAAATGGCTGTTTTACTCAGTATTTTAAGTCTGCTGGGGACATTCCTGCTTGGATTTTTGTTCTGAGTGTCATTATTGGTGTGTAATAATCCCAGCAAGTGATATGGGCACCCAACAGCAAAATCCAAGTAGACAGCTTCAAAATCCGGACTCGAAATGGTCAAAAATGGCTTTCTTACTCAGTATTCAAATTCTACCGAGGGTATTCCTCCTTTGATTTTGGTTCTGAGTGTCATTATTGGTCCATCATGATTCCAGCCAGTGATATGGGCACCCAGTACCAAAATCCAACCCAACAGATTCAAAATCCGGACTCAAAATGGCCAAAAATGGCTGTTTTACTCAGAATTTAAATTCTGCTACGGGTATTCCTGTTTGGATTTTGGTTCTGAGCATCATTATTTGTGTGTAGTAATCCCAGAAGGTGAGCTGGGCACCCGGAATCACAATCCAACCACATGGATTCAAAATCCAAACTCGAAAGGGCCAAAAATGGGTGTTTTACCCAGTATTTAAATTCTGCCAAGGGCATTCCCACTTGGATTTATCTTCTTAGCTTCGTTACTGGTTCGTTCCAATCCCAGAATGTGATATGGCCACCCAGAACAAAAATCCAAGGAGACAGATTAAAAATCTGGGCTCGATATGGCCATAATGGGTGTTTTACCCAGTATTTAAATTCTGTTAAGGGCATTCCTTCTTGGATTTGGGTTCTGAGCATCATTATTGGTGTGTAGTAATCTCAACAGCTGAATTGGCCACCCAGAATCACAATCCAACCACATGGATTCAAAATCCAAACTCAAAACAGCCAAAAATGGGTGTTTCACCCAGTATTTAAATTCTGCCGGGGGCATTTCTCTTTGGATTCTGGTTCTGAGAGTCAGTGTTGGCCCGTAATGATTCCAGAAAGTGATATGGGCACCCAACAGCAAAATCCAAGCCGATGGATTCAAAATCCGGACTCAAAATGGCCAAAAATGGTGTTTTACCCAGTATTTAAATTCTGCCAAGGGCATTGCTGCTTGGATTTTGGTTCTGAGTGGCATTATTGGTTCGGTCAATCTCAGCAAGTGATTTGGGCACAGGGAACACAATCCAACTAAACGGACTCAAAATCCAGACTCAAAATGGCGAAAAATGGGTGTTTTACCCAGTATTCAAATTCTGCTAAGTCTGCAAGTCTGGATTTTGAATCCGTCCACTTGTATTGTGGTTCTGGATGCCCAAATCACTTGTTGAGAGTAGGATGCACCAATAATGACACTCAGAACCAAAATCCAAGCAGCAATGCCCCTGGCCGAATTTAAATACTGAGCAAAACACCCATCTTTGGCCATTTCGAGTCTGGATTTGGAATCTGTCTACTTGGATTTTGGTCCTGGGTGCCGATATCACTTTACGCGATCGTTGCGGACCAATAATGACACTGAGAGCCAAAATCCAAGCTGCAATGCCCCTGTCAGAATTTAAATACTGAGTAAAACAGCAATGTTTGGTTATTTTGAGTCCGGATTTTGAATCTATCTGGTTGGATTTTGGTACTGGGTGGCCATATCACTTTCTGCAATCATTACAAACCAATAATGACATTCAGAACCAAAATGCAAGCAGGAATGCCCTTGGTAGAATTTAAATACTGGGTAAAACACTCCTTTTTGCGTGTTTCGTGGCCGGATTTCGAATCTGTCTACTTGGATTTTTGTTCTGGGTGCCCATATCACTCGCTGAGATTGGAACGAACCAATAATGACAACGGCACTTGGAATGAGAACACTCGGAGGCTGGAGAAGATGAGTGAATGATTGCTGTAATCAGCAGCTCATTCCTGAATTGGCAACTTACTCCACGATGACGATTGTATTATTTGGCAGACTGCTGTGAATATAATCGGCAGGATGACCGGGGAAATGGGGAGCGACACCTTTGGAGGGCGACCACGCTTTCGTATTGGCGCCGACGAGGATTTGGTCGCGGCTTTTTAGCTGCGACACCCTATTTGATCAGTCATCCAAATGCTCAGCGCAGCTACGTGTGGAATTTGAAATGAGATCGAAAAAACGAAAAAAAATATCTTAATATGGAGGGCTCGTTTTATTCCGGCTATTTTCCCTGGATATCGATAGCCAGTGAAATTTTAAGCATAACTGTCTTTTCAAGGCGGATTTTGACGGGGTCTTGCTGGGAGGATAACCAGCAAAATTTGGGTTCAAACTGTCGCTTCAGATTTATTTTGATGGCCCTGGTGCTTTTGAAAAGGAGTTCAGGGCTCTCCATGTCAATCCAAACAAATGCAGGCTGTCACCAAACAAATCCATGTGAACCTCGGCACAAGGCACCGAGATTTTGCACCAAAACAGTATTTTGACCATTGTGCAATCATTTCAACCCGGATTTTGAGGGGGTCTTGCTGGCAGGATAGCCAGCAAAATTTGGGTTCAAACTGTCACTTCAGATTTATTTTGATGGCCCTGGTGCTTTTGAAAAGGAGCTCAGGGCTCTCCATGTCAATCCAAACAAATGCAGGCTGTCACCAAACAATGTGCTGAGATTTTGCACCAAAAAAGTTTGTGACCACTGTGCAATCATTTCAAGGCGGATTTTGACGGGGGCTTGCTGGGAGGATAACCAGCAAAATTTGGGTTCAAACTGTCGCTTCAGATTTATTTTGACGGCCCTGGTGCTTTTGAAAAGGAGCTCAGGGCTCTCCATTCCAATCCAAACAAATGCAGGCTGTCACCAAACAATGTGCCGAGATTTTGCAACAAAACAGTATTTTGGCCACTGTGCAATCATTTCAAGCCGGATTTTGATGGGGTCTTGCTGGGGCGATAGCCAGCGAAATTTGGGTTCAAACTGTTGCTTCAGATTTATTTTGACGGCCCTGGTGCTTTTGAAAAGGAGCTCAGGGCTCTCCATGTCAATCCAAACAAATGCAGACTGTCACCAAACAAATGCAGGCCATCACCAAACAATGTGCCGAGATTTTGCACCAAAACAGTATTTTGACCACTGTGCAATCATTTCAAGCCGGATTTTGACAGGGTCTTGCTGGGAGGATAGCCAGTGAAATTTGGGTTCAAACTGTCGCTTCAAGTTTATTTTGATGGCCCTGGTGCTTTTGAAAAGGAGCTCAGGGCTCTACCTCCGCGGCAATATCATATTTGACTGCGTACACCCATTTGCAGTCGATGATATTCGCACCAGAAGGAGGATCAACAAGGACCCAAACTTCTCGACCCACGAGCAAACCTTCTCCATTGGCCCCATCCAAACCTCCGGTAACGAATTTCGCAAAATGTGGCAAACACCGATTGAACCGCATCACACAAGTGTATGACGAATGTGTGGGGCGGTGGGGCGGGAAGTGGACGCAGCGTCAATCAAATGTAAACACGGATTGAAGAGGATCACTCGATCAAAACCCGTCTACTTTTTTGAAAACAACTGTATTTGTCCCTTTATTCACTGTCACTTCTCTGAGCACCGGTACAACACCAGCTGTCTATTCCCTGGATCACATCCGTGAAGAACACTGCCCAAGGACATCACGGCATTTAGAGAGCTCGGAGTGAGCGGGTGTTCAATTGACCCCGATGGGTACGAAACATGGTTATTGACTCACAGAACTAGCACCAATCAGCCAGGAATATTACGCATTTGAAAGTGATGCTTTTCTGCCACCAGCGGAAGCATTGAATTCTATCATTCATCATGGGACTTACATAGGCTACCAGCTGTCGACCCGCCGTAGGTACGGACGCGAACGCGACTCTGCCAGGTGGCTACCGCAAATACAGATGTTCAAATTGAACGCGAAATAAAATATATAGGATTGGTTGGTTTCGGCTGCATTTCAACTTGTCCTACAGATAGGCTGACAAGGCATCTGCATAAAGGGACACGGCTTCACATCATGGTTTGTTTCAGGATTCTGTACCAGTACCACAGTACTACGCGTGTGCCCTCCGGGTCTGATTTTTCCATCTCTTCACTCTCGTTACATTCCTCATCATCTGGAAGAGAGCTATCTGAACATTCACCGCTTGGGACTGCCACAGATCCTGGTGCCTCCACACCCCCCAGAATCTTCTCCTCTCTGACCACATCCTGGTCAATGTGTCGATGCATTGTAGCGGGCATTTCGCTAGATCTGGAGGGAGTGGAGGAGTAAGAAGCCTGAAGTGTGGTGTTCAGGCTCTGAATCAACGCTACACGGCGGAGGCTGAGACGTTTCTGTCGCTGTGGTGCAGCTGTATTATTGGGAGAGGCACTGCCGTTTGAGGAGGGTACCGTCATAGTGGGAAACTGGACCAGCCAATGCTTAAATGGGCAAATACGTACAGATCGTTATATATCTCGTGGGGGTCAAGGGCACCGAATTATTACCTTTTCTTTTTTTTTTGTTGAGATGGTAAGTAAGGCAGGCGTCAGTCACTCCTAGTCCTGTTGCCATCACGGGGGTCCGATTGGAGTGCAGTCTTATGACATAATCATCGGAGTTTGAAATTCCGTCGCGAAATACTTACAGGGATTCCTCAACGCGTTTTTTCACCTTGGACCGCCGCATTATGGTTTTAAACATCGATTACGGACATCTGTCCCTTTAGAAGTGGAATAAACTGCCATATTTGACTGAAAATAGACCCACAAAACTGACCTGACTGATGGTGACCGAGCCGTCACTCATTTGAATGCGAAAGGTTCAGGATTTGGTGGGGATGCTAGAAAAAATCTGAAATATTGAGTGAGGCATAATCAGAGTATTTATATGACAGAGCACATCTCTATATGGCCTCAGGGTCCATTCCATCCATTTCTACTGCTCACAAGTTTCATCCAATCCTGCGGACATGAACGCGGATGGAAGGGTAGGGAGAGTGGGGTCAGCGATACGCGATCTCTCTCATCAACGTCGCCCGCATATATGCCTCCTTTGTCGTCCGCCTGGATGAAAAAGGACGTCCCAGCACCATTGAGTCGAGATATTTAGGGCTAGCTCTTGTCAGAATAATATGCAGCGTTCAATGTGGGATTACAGTCACGGCAAAAAAACTTGCCCGGGCTCATTTCTTGACCAAATCACTTCAAATAAAATCCTGCCATAACGTTCTAGTGTTTTCATGAGCTTTAACACAGTTTCCTCCATATCTCACCTCTGTCATTGACCCTGAATAAAATAAATAGGGGCATTCTGAAAAGTCGACTTTACAGAATCATCATGTATGCAAAAATAGTGTATACAGCATAAAAGTACTTGGAAAGGCGAGCATATTGACATTTTATTTCATGTGGATTGATAGGGATTTGAACTCAGAGTGTGCAGTGCAAATCGGCGACTTTGGCAAGAAATGGGCCAAAATTGCTCAAAATGGCCGACTTGTGGGCTCCGGTGTGAGCTCAAATCCTCATCAATCCACATGAAATAGAATGTCAATATTCTCGCCTTTCCAAGTACTTTTATGCTGTATACACTATTTTTGCATACATGATGATTCTGCAAACTCGATTTTTCAGAATGCCCCTATTTATTTTATTCGGGGTCAATGACAGAGGTGAGATATAGGGGAAACTGTGTGAAAGCTCATGAAAACACTAGAACGTTATGGAAGGATTTTATTTGAAGTGATTTGGTCAAGAAATGAGCCCGGGCAAGTTTTTTTGCCGTGACTGTACCTTCGCGCGATTTGTACCTCAAATACCTGCTAAGAGCCGTGTAGGGCCGTGGCTCGACCATGACAAGGTAGACAGACATCTGACCGTGCCGACCACGCCTTCCAGCTCGCTGGAGGCCAGCATTTTGACCACTGTGCAATCAGTTCAAGCCGGATTTTGATGGGGTCTTGCTGGGAGGATAGCCAGTGAAATTTGGGTTAAAACCGCCTCTTCAGATTTATCTTCATGACCCTGGTGCTTTTGAAAAGGAGCTCAAGGCTCTCCATGTCAATCCAAACAAGTGCAGGCTGTCACCAAACAATGTGCCGAGATTTTGCACCAAAACGGCATTTTGATCACTGTGCAATCATTTCAAGCCGGATTTTGATGGGGTCTTGCTGGGAGGATAGCCAGCAAAATTTGGGTTCAAACCGTCTCTTCAGATTTATCTTCATGGCCCTGGTGCTTTTGAAAAGGAGCTCAGGACTCTCCATGCCAATCCAAACAAATGCAGGCCGTCACCAAACAATGTGCTGAGATTTCGCACCAAAACAGCATTTTGACCACTGTGCAATCATTTCAAGCCGGACTTTGATGGGGTCTTGCTAGGAGGATAGCCAGCGAAATTTGGGTTCAAACTGTTGCTTTGGATTTGTTTTGCTGGATATGGTGCTTTTGAAAAGGAGCTCAGGGCTCTCCATGCCAATCCAAACAAATGCAGGCTATCACCAAACAAATGCACGTGAACCTCGGCACAATGAGCCGAGATTTTGCACCAAAACAGTATTTTGACCACTGCAATCATTTCACCCCAGATTTTGACGGGGTCTTGCTGGGAGTATAGCCAGGGAAATTTGGGTTCAAACTGTCTCTTCAAATTTATTTTGACAGCCCTGGTGCTTTTGAAAAGGAGCTCAGGGCTCTCCATGTCAATCCAAACAAATGCAGGCCATCACTGAACAATGGGCTGAGATTTCACACCAAAACAGCATTTGACCACTGTGCAATTATTTCGACCCAGATTTTGACGGGGTCTTGCTAGGAGGATAGCCAGCGAAATTTGGGTTCAAACCATCTCTTCAGATTTATCTTCACAGCCCTGGTGCTTTTGAAAAGGAGCTCAGGGCTCTCCATGTCCCGAGATTTCACACCAAAACAGTATTTTGACCACTGTGCAATCATTTCACCCCAGATTTTGACAGGGTCTTGCTCGGACCCCTACCTGATGTCGGCTAATTTTATCTTTGATCCCCTTGGGTCTGTACTTCTGCTCTCCGAATTCCAAGGAGTAAAACCTCTCTTTGTTCCCTTTAGTCCTGGTCTTCGCTCTCGGATTCCGTGGGATCGTGGATGCAGGGGATACGATAATATGGAGGGAAGTGATTTCAGCGCAAATCAAGGAAGATTCGTAGGTCGGTAAGTGGCTTGTTGTCAAGCAGCGAGTTCGCTTCCCTGATGAGGTGCTTGCACATCAAGAACCTGTTCCCCGGAAAGCTGAGGCATTGACAAACCCAGTTCTTGATAGGTTCCGGATTCTCAAGCCCCCTCCCGCAATCTGTGCGAGCCGCTCTGCCCGTCCTTGGTATTGGGCGCGGTCTTGAGAACCGCCAGCTCTTTGGCAGTTCGACGGTGCTCGTCGGATCGACTTTTGTCGACCCACTCCGCCTTAGCATCTTCTTGCCACCCGCAAGTGCTTGTGGGCGGCCAATGCGGCGCAGACCGCGGACGTATTCCAATGTTCGCTTGACTCGGGGAGTAGACTCGTTAGAACGAGGTGCGCAACCAAATCGAGCCGCGGCCGATTAAATTGCGCCAGATCGCGGCGCTTGATGTGCTTCCACATGCTCTCAACCACCATCGTTGTTTTTAAACGGGGAATTGCATCGAAGGAAGCCCTCGCCCAAAGAGCCCATTGGGCTAGTGTGTACCACCGATTACACATGTAAGCCCAGACTTGGGAAAGCTCGTTGGTATGGCAGAACTCATACATCTGCTGAGCAGCACGACGATGGATCTGCTCGGCCGAGATATAGAGCTGGAAGAAAGGAGAATAAATTATACAGTGTTGTCATTGACCGGTATATACCAGTTCGTCAAAGGGGTCAGGTCAACTGTCAATGCATTGACCGATCAGTCAATGACCCGGTCATTCCTAGCCTGTAACCTCCGAGTGAAATTGATCGTAACGTTGTCCAACGTTCAATGGCGTCGGGCGAGTCCAAGTTAATATGATCCGCGACTGTTACAGCGGCGGCGAAAATTAAGGGAACCTGGAGCCCGGGAATGTCAGTCAGTGCAATACACTGCGCTCCGGGGTGATTGAAAGCAGGAACCCTGATTATACCTTAGGAGGTCGGATCCCTGGTTTGGGTAAAATTTTCAGAAAATTTCGACCAAAAAAAAACCCAAAAGTGACCGCCTTTGGGAAAGAAGCATTTTGGCCGCCTCAGAAACCGTGGGAAAATAAAATTAGTTCGGGTAAAACTCATTTTTGGGCCCAAAATCGGGATCCGACCTCCGCTCTGGAATGGGCTGGGCTGAGTACGCCTATGCGACAGTTATAAACGGGCACGTCCAGAATTGCGGTCGGCGTTTTTAGCGTATGATGCTGCCACTCCGATCCGGGGCCTAACCTCCCGCAGCAAGGCTCCATTGGCGAGCTGGAATGCGAGTTCGAGGCCATTGGTATCGGCGTGTTTTATGAGGTATGGCTGGACAAAATCAGCCCAATGACGAGGACAGAAAACTCGGTACTCACAAAAACATTGGTCTTGAGGGCATCGTTGGCCAAGCCACTGAGACGTAGACTCGTCACCAGTCTGCCATGGACGGCAGATCTTCGTGTAAGCACGTTGCCGTAGGCAGACTGGTAGTTCTCGGGAGTTGTCAATGCTGTGCGCGTGGAGTTTGAAATTTTGAGTGGTGCCGATCGTCGGCATCACGGGGGCTGTGCAGCTCCTGCTAAAATTCGTCTGTTTCCCAGAGCACTCCGGCACACTTTCTGCATATTCTGAGGAGGCAGATTTCAAGATATGTGGAATAAACGCAACCTTTACCTTTAAAACTTTTAAAACTAACGACAATTGCGCTCAGAACAGCAGAGAAGGAAAATTTTCAAACTCCGCGCGCAGCCCTTGCACAGCATCCGAGAACTACCAGTCTGCCTACGGCAACGTGCTTGCACGAAGATCTGCCGTCCATGGCAGACTGGTGACGAGTCTAACTGAGACGGCCATTATAAAAGAACAATGTGCATGCAGTGGTGATTTCCGACTGCAGAAACTGTCAGTCGGGGCCTATGTTGAACACTGTTGGCTGTAATAAAGTAGGTGGCATCATTACACGGCACGGTCCCGCTTAGGAACGCCGGTTTCCACAAGAAGTATCCCGCGCGCAGAAGCTTTTGCCCCTACATCCTCGGCAACCCGTTTGCGACAAAGATGGTAAATGGCCACTACGATAATCTGCTTGGATGTTGGTCGACCAAATGGCCAATGACCAGAAATGCCCATGTTTCCCAGGTCGTCATTTCGTATTTATGGGCAAGATGGGCGACAGCCACGATGTCCTGAACATCCGTAATAGGAATCCGGTTTGCCTGTGTTTCAAGCGCTCTTTGCTAGAGGGTTAGTGTGTCTAGATTATGCGACCATTTCACGACGCACGGGGCGTAAATATATTTGAACAGGGAGCGGAAGGGGCCCTTGTCTCCACTAAGGCAAATAGGCAGCTCGTCGCATGATCCTTCGAGAACCGGGCCTGGAAGCTGTGGAAGCGCCAACAATCCAGCAAAGACTGGGGAATCCCGGATGAAAATGAAAAGGTGGATCTTGTCCCAGGTCAGCGCATTCCCCCGTGAAGTCAGGTCGCGCACTTTGAACAGAGTATCTCCCACGCGGATGATGCAGTCGACCGATTCGTTGTTTAGCATCGCACACGGGTGAAGGCAGAGAGGATCCAGAGTATGACCTGACCCGTTTTTGCAAACGAGGCCAGAGGGAACTAGAATAAGTTGAATCGATGACAAATGCCAGTGGGGGGGAGAAAGAAAAGCATCAATAGTCCTGCTGTAAACATGTCCAAACTAAGCGCAATGCTCGCGCTGTGCAACCTCGTTTGCCTCGGCGCCTCGGCATTGAATCTCGCTGCCAGGAATTCAAGACCATGGTTCCTGCGGGGGCCGTGTTTCATGGGGTGCTCACATGTGCGAGTTTATTTGACGGCCGAGGCCAGGGACGCCATAAGGGGCGCTTCCAGGTAGATGAATGCGACGAAAAGGGTTCAAACTGATAATATTTTGCAAAATGCTCCGGGCAGAGCCGCCACTGATACTCCGGCAAAACGGTTTCGCAGACACCACAACTGAAGAGCCAAGAAGAACTGTCTACAACGGATCGCTCGGGAGTCCAGGATGAGGACACCTGCAATTCAACTCAGTTCGCAAAGAAATCATAGTCCTGAAATTGGATCTACGGCGAATCAATTGGGCTGAAATGCACAGAAATGGAAGCCGACGTTGTCGTTACAGTTTTGTTTGGAATCCTCATTGGTTCCCGGTGGGCCGCGTGGAGACTTTTGGCCGGTTGGAAGGCGGACCCGAGAGGCCCCGGCTCGGGGGTGTCATTTATCATCCGGTCACGCATGCTGTAATGTTCTGAAATAATGGGCAGCTGGAAAGGCAAATAATGCATCCGCAGGGAATCTGAAAAGCTGGCAATGACCCGAATCGTCGGGGCTATCGATTGGACGAAGCCACCAAAAAAAATGGGCGGGGCAGCGTGCTGGAATTAAAAGTGTTTGAAAATGACTCGGATTTTGATTATATTCTCATTGGGTCACACGCGCGGTAATGTTCTGCAACGATGGGCAGCTGGAAAAGCCAATAATGCATCCGCAGGGAAGCTGAAAAGATGTCAATGACCAGAATAGTTGGGGCTATCGATTGGGAGCAGCCGCCAAAATAATAGGCGGGCCAGCGTGCTGGAATTAAAAGTGTTTGAAAATGACTCGGATTTTGATTATATTATCAATGGGTCACGCGCGCGGTAATGTTCTGCGATGATGGGCGACTGGAAAGGCCAATAATGCATCCGCAGGGAATCTGAGAAGATGGCAATGACCAGAATCGTTGGGGCTATCGATTGGGAGCAGCCGCCAAAAATAATGGGCGGGGCAGCGTGCTGGAATTAAAAGTGTAGATACAATCAGGATTTTGCCCAGAACAGCCCCGATTCATGCACAAAGAACGCGGCTGCGCCCTAAGTTCTGCAAACAGCTGTAACTTTAGGCAGTCGTGAAACCGGGATTCTGGTTGCTTTTGGGGATAAAGTAGGTCAAGGGAATAGCCGACATGGAGCGGTTCATCCGGAGGCCGTTGTGGCAGGGTGTTTGGACATATTAGGTAGCAGCTTCGGTCGTTTAGTCATCCCGCCTGTGCTTAGCCACGTAGCAGCTATCCATCGCCGACGCCCCGACGCGACCCCGGGGTGGACTACCCCATTTTGGTGATTGGAGTGGTCTTCTTAGCCTTCGCAGCAGCTCCTTGGCCCGATCGAAGACCTTGTGGAACAGTAGAAGAAGAGGATCGTGCTGTGCAGTACAGCAGAAGCAGTAGAGAAAGAAGAAGTGTCGAAGAAGAGTCTAAGCGTTGTATCGTGTCATCGCCGCAGTCCCGTGCCGTCTTTATTTCCCCGCGTATATCCGACATCCAGCGCGATCCCCTGTTGCGTCTTTTCCAGCATTCATCTTATCCTTCCACACGATGTCAGCGCCGATCTTTCCACCTGAGAAGATGGATCAGCTGCTTGGTTTACTCATTCCAGACAATGTAGGAAAAGAGGGCGGAGCAAAACTTCACGCAATATGTTTGATGTGGCGGCTCGGATAGGACACCAGCAGAGGGCGAAAGAAACAGCTTGCGCACGAGAGGAGGGCTATGAGGCAGGTCGCCAGGAGGGCCTGAGAGAGTGCCAGGCACGTTCCCATTCCGAGGCAGGTGCAGCTTCATCCCGTGCCTCAGCCGCGACTCAGACCGAGACCCAAATGAGCACCCCCTCCCCTCCCCGCTCCTTGTCCGTTGCCGCTGTCCAGACGGAGCCGGTCGTCGTGCCCACTGCACCGATAGATTGGGCTGTAGACGCAGAAGCCCTTCCCATGTCTGGCCCACATCCCCCGTCGACGCCGCCTTCCCCGCGCGATTTCTCAGCGCTCTGTACGGGTACCTCGTGGCCGTTTGCCAGTCTGCAGCATTGCCGCCGCCGTTCACCCCGTGCGCCTTCGTCTTGGACCCAGTCGCGTCCCATTCCTCGCCAACATACAAAATCCGGTGTCTATAATCATTATCCTCAGAAATATACCCCATATTCTTATCCTTCATTCGTTTCGCCGCGCCTTCAAATTCCTTCCCGCCTGGACAAGTGCCGACACCACTCGATTGGGATCGCGATCCGCGCCTTCGTGACTTGAGTCGAGCGCTCACTGCGTTGGGCTGGGTGAAGTTGTAGTGGGAACCTCCGAGTTTTCTTGTTTTCTAGCTTTCGTGAGCGACGAGGACGTCGGATTTTTTGGTGAGGCACATGTGGTAGGGTGTTTGGACATGTTAGGTAGCAGCTTCGGTAGTTTAGTCATCCTGCCTGTGCTTAGCCACGTAGCAGCTATCCATCGCCGACGCCCCGACGCGACCCCGGGGTGGACTACCCCACCGTGTTGTTTTAGTCTATTTAAGGGTGACGGGTGTTGAATGGACTGGATCGAACAATTGTTAGGTGCCTACAGGACCCAGGTTAGGCTCCATATATGTACTTAGCACGCCAGCAACGATATATTAAATGACGGTGACTACTCCAGTAGTTAATTAATACGTATTTCAGTCTGACTACATTTACAGCACACAGATCAATCGCAGGACAAAGAATTGATGCACACAACATTGCGGACCCATCCCAAAGACCCAGGAATATTTGGGTCGAGTTTCACAATCCTTGCTATATTTTTGTCGGTCTTTTCTTTTGGCCTGGATTTGAGCGAGAAAATGGCCTTTTGGCCGGAAATGACAGCGGGGAGACTTTTAAATGAGAGAAACTGTTGAAATCTGGATCTCTTGAAACACTGAACCACGTAGAAATTTATTGTCGATTTTGCAACGATTTTCGTGACCCTCCGACCAATTCGACAAACGCCTCCGTGACGCGTGACCTCGACCAAATTTCGACATCGACACCGGGGTCCGTGACCCGTGACTGTCGATTTGATCGAAATAATCCAGTACATACTACCTGCCACCCGGACCCCTCTCTCTATCTACTCTGAATACTCGTCCTCGAAAAGCATATACATACCATCGAGAATTAGACTCTTCACCGAAGCGTAAATTCCAAATAATGATGGAGAATGGAAACCAGGGTCGGTGGCGGGAGAACCGCCATTCATCATTGCCTCAAGTATGGATGAATGATTCTATTTCCGGCAAATGTCCGGAGTCCGCCCTTCAATCTCCCCAGAGCCCAACATGAGACAGCCGAAGCTGTACTCAATCCACCGGGGCTCGGATACATGAATTTGTTGGAGAATTATGTAAGCAAGCCGAATCGGCCGATGCGCTGATGCGCTTCGACTCGGATCTTTACTCAGCGCCTCGGGCGCTCCTATTCTAGTTCATTCTGTCCGATGTAGCTTACTCATTATTTTACTACAGTATTCCCCCGGTCCTTGATCCGACCCCGTTCCTTGCGTCACTAACCGTAAAACTTGCTCAATTCTGGCTCAATCCTCGGGGTTTCTATATAGAATTATTGGTCCATATTGCGTACATTTTCGGTCCAAAGTATAGACCGTTGGGACGAGAAGTGGCCGAGCAATACGGATGCTTACACTGAATTTGACTAATTTAGTGATGTGAGCACTTTTGTGACCGCAAATGTACTATAAATTTGGCCAAAAGTTACAAATCCAAGTAGCTAGCGGTGTTCTATAGGATAATAGCTACCAAACTTGCCTTTGGTCCGACTGGATTGCGCAGAAATTGAGCCTGTACGAGCGTGATTAAAGATGTGCTTGTTTGTAGCGTGACACACCTTTCGTTTGTGTATCGCGACATCTTCACACCACTTCACCCTACTTCCCGGCATCTTTATAGAACCCCTGGACCTCATGGTCGGTCGCGCCTTGTCAGAATATGTCAAAAAGGGGAAGAGGAGACGTGCCGATAATGCCAAAATGCAAGCAGCAGTCGACGCGTTCCATCAGAATCGGGCGCGTCCAGAAGCAGAGCGCGAGTCGGAAAGGGCTCTAGCCACGAGATTTGAAGTGTCGCCCGATACGCTTAGGCGTCACGCTAATGGTGGTGTGTCAATGAGCGCGTTTAACGCGTCAAAGCAGAAACTCTCACCTGATGAAGAACGTGTCGTGATCAATCACATCTGCGTCTCTGCTGATCGTGGCTTCCCCATGCGCCATAAAGCCGTCGTTGACCACGCGAATGCCATCATCGAAGCCCGCGGCGGGGAAAAGATTGATCCCGAGTCGAATTGGATTGACCGTTTCCTGGGCCGGCATCACGATGAGCTCCAGACACACTGGAGTAGACCATTGGACACACAGCGGGCACGGGCCTTAAATCCAGCAGCGGTCGCACATTGGTTTGATCTTGTCAAGGAGCACATCGCCGATCCGGATATCCGTCCCGAGGATGTGTACGGAATGGACGAAAGCGGATTTGCCCTTGGGGATCAAGGCCGTCAGCGTGTGATAGGACGGAGAGGGACGAAGGTGCAGCATAAACAGGGCGGGGGAGACAAGGAGAATGTCACCGTGGTTGTTACCATCTGCGCAGATGGAACATATCTCAAGCCGACGATCATCATGAAGGGCCAGAATTTGCAGAAGAAGTGGGGGGAGGATAACATTGCTGGCGCGTCGTAAGTGTCCGCGTCGTCATCTTGTTTTGATCCAACTCACCGGCAATCCGGGATCGCGTGCTCCCCAAACGGATGGATAGATTCGGAACTAGCCCACCTATATGTTGTCAAAGATTTCGACAAGCAGACGCGTGAGAAGGCGGGAGGACGTACCCGAGTGTTAATCCTCGACGGCCACGGCTCCCACCACAACCCAGAGCTCCTCCGCTACGCAGCCGAGAACAACATCATCATTCTCGGTTATCCACCCCACTGTACTCACGCCCTTCAAGGTCTTGATGTCGTGTGCTTCGCACGGATGAAGCAGATCTGGAAGGAGGAGATAGAGGCCTTTGAGCGACGCACTGGGAGGAAGGTGGGAAAGGGAGACTTCGCACTTGTGTGGGGAACAGCATTCAAGCGTGTTTTTACGCCGGAAACGGTCCAGGCAGCGTTTCGGGCCACGGGTGTCTTCCCCTTCAATCCAGACATCATCACGGCCACCCAGATGAAGCCAGCGGAAGCGACATCGACTCACGCTGCCTTCCCGCTCCAGCAGTCGAGTCCAGTGCGCGCGGTCATGGCTGCATTCCATCATTATCAGCCAACAGCCTTGGAGCTTGATGAAGACACTCACGCCATCGCGGGGCCGAGTGGTAGCGTTGCAGGGCCAAGCGGCCATGGAGCCCGAGGACCTGGAGGGACAGTCAGCCAGTTACCCCGGCGAGACGCGCCCGGGATCCAAATATCGATCCCGCTCTGTACACACCTAGCAAGCGGATGCGCATGATGACGAGCGCACTCGGGGGACGGACCACCGATTCTACTGATGCCAAATTGGGATCTTCTCCGCAGAAGTCGTCCTGAAGATATCGAGAAAATGTCGGCAGAGGCTCTACGAGAACGGGTCAACTCACTCACCTCATCACTTGCCCTGAGCCAGCAGCAGCTTCGTGCGCGCGATGGGATTATAGAGGGAGCTAATGCGCAGCTTGTCGTGCAGAACATATTTGTGGGGTTGCAGTCAGCGGCCCTGCATGCAAAAGAAACCAAGAAGTCGAAAAAGCGTGAGAAGGTGAAGTCCTTGCGGATGGGAAAGGGAGGCATCTCACCGACTTGGAATTCATTGACTCGTTGGCGAGGGAACAGGTGGAGAAGGCTGCAGATGAAGTGGCAAAGGCAGACCGGGCAAAGGCAAGGGAGGATAGGAAGTCTGCCAAGGCAGAGTTAGAAGAAAGGTGGAAGCAGATGAAGGCTGACCACTTACAGGCCGTCGCGCCACCGCAGAGTGGGGGGTGATACATCACCCACTCTCAGGTGAAATCCGCCGTGATACATCCCGAGCTCTCGTGAGAGATACGCCATGATGTATCACTGAGAGTAACCTACCTTTTGGGAAAAAGCCCCTGCCTTCCCATCAACGATATAGACAAGGGCAAGCTCGCTGTCGTAGACAACGGCGAGCATGTATGACTCTGTTTGGCATTGTCGTCTGAAGCGGGCTGACACATTGACAGATGTCCCAATTAGGCTAACCCCCACTGGCAGCGTCCCATTCATTCTGGACGCATTTCTGCACCAATAAAGCTAAAAATTGGGTAGGTAGAGATATACTACGTGGCTACAATATGTGTACAATTTGAAATACATAAGATGACTATGTCTACTCGGACAACCAGCCGGAATCAGGCCCTTCCTCGTCTGCATCCTCCTCTTCCTCACCATCGTCCGGCGTCATTGAAGCATATTCGGCGCGCGCGAGTTCCAGGAACCCCTCGACGTCCGCCCATTGCAGCCTGAACGAGGCCGACAGGCCTTCCATGATCCCCGCCTGCTTGTGAGCGTAGGCCGAATGCCCCTCACGCAAAGCTTCTTCGGGCTGCAACGCCGCCCTTAGCCCCACCCGCGACCTCCACCACTCGCTGCGCCAGTCCAGGAAGTCTGGCACGCGTCGCATCTCCTCCTCCCCGAGGTCTACCTCCTCTCCATAGCGCATGGCTCTTGCTCGTGTCTTCGCCCATTCAACGCGTAACGCTGACAGTCCATTAGTATCCTGAGTGCGCAGCAGCGTGAGATTGACTCACACTCATTGTCGACAACGTCCCCCTCCTCCCCATCGGCACCCTGGGACAGCCAGATCCATGACATTGGCATCTTTCCCTCTGCCCGCAGCGCAGCCCGCCGTGCTGCCTCCTCAGGATCCAGCCTTGCCTTCTTTCGCCCCCCTCCACCTTTCTGCCTTTCCTCGTCTCCAAACAACGAGCTGGGCCGACCCCGCGCGTCCCCGGGCTTCAGGAGCTTCAGGTGCTGTTGCCACTCCGTCTGTTTCAGCGTAACGCCGAGAGACACCAGAGCTGCATATGCACTACGGTAGTCCTCAGACGCCCTCTCAATCCGGGCATCAATCGCCTTGGTTCTGGTGGCAGATCGCGTTTTGGCCTTGTTGCCGCGCAAGGACTTGTCCTTGTACTTGTATTCATGCGTGCGCACGAGCAGCTGGCTGCGAATCTCGTCCAACGCTGCGAAGGCTTGGCCTTTGCGGAGGTCGTACTCGTACTCCAGCAGCCCTATGTCGCACTGCACGCGCGTCCCGATGGCCGACGGGAGCCAGAGCTTCATGTCCTGAGCTCGTATCCCCGGCATCGCCTGGGTCGCCGCCACCCGTTTCCGTGCTGCGTCTTCGCGCTCCCGCAGCAGTGCGACCTCCGGGATGAACAGCTGCTGCACCATCATCCAGGCATCGATCTTGCGGCGCAGCTTCGTCTCCCGCTCGATCCGTCGTCGCCCTTGATCCACAGTCTCGTGCGCGCCAACATTCTTCACATGAGTTGCCAATTTTCGCCTGCTCATGAAGGTTAGTCAACTGTCTCCCTAGGAAGGGACGTATACGCACTGCTCTTCCTCCAATTTCAGGCCCATCGACAGCATTTCCGTGTCGTGCATATCCCCGCGAACGCGAAGGTGCTCAACGTCCTCCGAGGCGATGACCGCCAGCTTGCGTCGAACCGCTTTGAGGTCGACGTGATTGATCTTCGAGGCAAATGGGTTCGGCTCCCTGGCGTCCTTCTCCCATGCAACGGCCATGGCAGTCCAGGTCTCGATCACAGCCGGCGAGAATGACGCCTCCATGTCGAGCCACGCCGCTCTAGTCTCCAGCATCAGGGGAACATATTTTTGCATCCGCTCAAGCATTACACGGCCTGGAATTCATCAGCGCGCTGTGTCTGCAAGTAAGGGGATGTGCGTACCCAGGGCGATAATCTTCTTCCAATTCCAGTACTGGAAATGGGCGTCAAGCATATCCCGCCGTGCCCCCGGCCCTGAGATGCTGGTGCTGTTGGCTAGGCGGTTTGCGTCCGCCCAACCGCGCTCCGGGGCTTCCCCGTCGGTCCGCCCAACGAAAGGGGTGAGGTTGAAGGAGAATAGGATGTTGCAGAGTTCAATGTGCGCAGGTAAGTGGAATTTTGGCACGAGAAACACGACGTATTTCTCGCCGTCCTTGAACTGGACGCCTTCGTAGTCGAAGATCTTCATACGCTCCCGGATATTTTTGTGCCACTGGCACGCAATATCGTAGGAGACGTAGAGGCGCTGGAGCGGGCTGCCAGCGAGGCTCATGAAGAACATATAGTCCATGTTAAGATACCTATTTATCTTTGCTCAGGCAAGTCAGAACGCATTATTGAAACGGACACACCTTTCTCCCTTCTGCAAATCGCCCACGGCGTTTGGGCGCTTCATGTTGTGTCGGGCGCAGTCGACCGTGCCAATGCCTGACGATGCCGTGCCCAGGGATTCGCGGTCTGGCTTGTCCACGGCGTCGTGTGCGACACAGGTGCTTCGCTATCGTGCATTAGTACCTTGTCCTGTAAAAATATATGGGCTCACCTCTTGCTTCTGATCCCAGTGCTTATCCAAATGGTCCATGTACTCCTTCACATCGCCGAAGAACGCCAGGCCGGTCCCCAGCCCGGGATCCTTCTCTTCACTGGAGACATCCTTGCGCTTCAGTCGAAAATTGGCGTCGAGCGCCAGAAAAAGGGCATAAAGAAACCTATGGGGTATTTGTGAGTGTTTCGCGCATCCCAAGGCCGTTCACGTACGCTTTCTCGAATGGAACCTTGTCCCAATCAGTGGGAAGGTTCTTGCCGGGCTGTGGACATGCCGGGCAAAGGAGCGCACACTCCCCTGGCTTTGTCGATCCAATGCGATCCTCGGACGGGTTGTGGCCAACCCCGGCACGTTTCAGCAGGTGTAGATGGTGCCATTGGCACGTCATTCTTAAAAATTCCTCGTACCGCTCCTTCATGGCTGAGTTAGCACCATAGACGATGATGGGCAAAAAATTACTCACCCGAGAGGGTTCCAAACCCGTGTTATTCGTCTCGTGCGCCAGGCTGTTGTAAAACTCGTAGGCGGAGCATTTCGACTCGAGATTCATGTGCGCATAGCGGTCGAGCACAGCGAAGGTCGCCGCGGAACGGGGATTGGTACCGGTGGCGGGATACAGTCGCATCTGGAGGAGCTGGATGGGCTTTGAGCGCGCCGTACCGCAACCACAGTAGTCCAGCCCGACCTCATCGATCGTTTGGCTGCCGATGATGACGAAGTCGTCCCCAGCAGCCCGTACAGGGGCAGCGCAAGGCTCCCCACGCGGATGCCCCAGCTGGATGCGGACGCCGAGAGACTTCAGCGTTCGACGCCTAAAGTACTTGTCATCCCATTCCTTAGTCGTTGTGAGAACAAAATAAAATACACCGAATATCATGCACTTACTTCGATGTGATGAAGTGGTGTCCATCGGTGGACCTCTGCGATGCAATCTTCGCAGTATAAGCAAGAGTGGAGGCAGTCCGTGCAGCGAAACACCGCATGGACGCTCTCACAGCCCCCACCTGCACAAACATGCTGGTGGACGTAGTCGCCGCGTCCATCATGGCGTAAAAGCTCGTCGAGAAACTCGACACGATCCAATCGCGCCCACAACTCGTTAGGATCATCCTATGGATCAAGAATGAGGAGGGTTTCACCTGAAATGAAAATCCAATCTACTCACCGAAGAACGCAAGTCCCGAGGACCCTGCTGCAACCCAGGCCCATACTCGGCGTCGAACTCCGAAAAGTCCTCCATCCAATCAGGCCTTGTGGAGGATGGCACTGGGGTCGGCGCTATCTCAGGATTCAGGGTGACTTTTGATTTTTTGGCAGGTGAAGCAGGCGTCTCGACGGTGGTGAAGGTAGAACGCACGTGACCGTCCTGTGTAATTGAAATGGATTCGTCGACGATATGGTGAACGCGCTGTCCCCCAGCGCGGGGAGCGTAGTCTTCGAAAGAGTCATCGCTGTCGCTTCCGTCGTTGAGGTCGTCGTCGTCGGTGGTCAATTTGCGCTTGGCCATGGTGGAGGAGAGAGCAACGAAGAAGAGATTCAGAGAAGTTTGGGGACTCTGAGACGTTTTACATCTCAGAGTCCCCAACGACGCGACAGTGAGTGGTTGAGGATCTGCACAAGCTTTGATCTCAAACAGGGGCCGTGATTTGCACAGGATTTGCACAGCTTTGCTTTACCGAATTTCTCAGCCACCACCGATCGCACTCAAACTCAACCACCAAATGAACAACCTTTGTAAGTCGCTCACCTTAGGTTTAAATCAAAGATAACAACTTTTCAAGGTCGCGATCTAGTTATATATGACCCTACTCTCGAACTGTTCAAGGCTCTTGTGCTGAAAGCACCTACTAGGAAGTGCGTCCACTTATTATCGTTTTTGACCCGCGCTGACACCCGTTCAGCCTGCAGACCGGCGAACGTTGGATTAACATCGACCATCTCTTCAACTTCCCTTGGGCCAACGTCCCTCAGGTCATCGTCTACGACATCGCTTGCCAATATCGTCCCCATATGTGCGCGTACCGTGCTGAAACTGACTGGGCCAACTGCGCACCGTGAACGGTTGTATCTACCTTACGCACTCAATATAAATCATTCTTCTGCCCCACCCCTCAATTGTGTGCGCGTCCTTTTCAATTGCAGAAAGTACTATCTCTGGAGAACATTGGAACAAGTACGACGACAAGAAACAAAAGAAATCAGTCCTCTTCCTCCCAATTCAGCAAAATAGGGCGGCGAGGAAATGCCAACCCGTCCCACCTGTAAGCCACTTTGCTCTCGTCCCACCCAGGGTAGTCCTTCGCAATCTCGGTGGCACCATCGTCGTCTCGGAGAGGACGAGCAGTCATCTGCCTCTGGCACTGCGGGCACAGCCAGCTCGTCTCCAGGGAGATGCGAATGCAAACGTAGCAATGGCTATGCTTGCATTCGTAACTGCAAACACATCCAATGAGTGGAAGCAAAACACAAACACCACAAGACTTACAAAACAGGGTGAGATTTGGCGTTGAGGCAAAGGGTGCAGGTGTGCTCGAGCTTGACGTGCTCGAGCAGGGTGGGGCGAGCGGCGTCAAGATAAAGCTCGTCCTCCTCCAGGGGTGTGCTGCGTGGCTGGCGGAGACCATTGGTGGGATGGATATGAATCCCGCTCCGCAAGACGTCCTTGGCGCGTGGAAGCCTGCGCAGCACTTCTGCATGCGCAGCGGCGCACCGGGCGTCGATTGCAGCACGCCTGCGACGGGTAACTTCTTCTTCGCGCGCCTTCGCTCTCTGATATGCGCGGTACCCAGTGACCTCCCGCAAGTTCCTGAGGCTCTCCGCAATGCGTTGGTAGTTGACCTCTTCCACAAGCGTGGCACGGATCTGCCGTATTTCAATCATGCGCGCCCCTCCCTCTGCAGCGGCCACCACGCCTGCTAGACCCATCCAGTGCTGCCACAGGTCAAGCGGCGGGTCATCGAAGTTGAGCACGGCTACATGAAGCGGTTAGTTGCGTTTTCTTGTAGAAGTATTTGAAAGATAGCTTACTAGGGCCATGGTTGTTTGGTCACCAAATAAACGAATTTTTTGCGCCGAGGGCAAACTCGGTGGGCTTGCAGATTCGTCCTCTGACATGAAGTGTGGAAGACGGTGTAATGAAAATCGCACGAAGTCAAATCAAGAAGTCAAGATGTAAAATGATCTGGTAAGGCAAATACATGTGCAGCAATCAATTTCTATAATAATCCCGGCCAAAAATCGCCCGACGATCCTCCTCAAGCTCGTCTATTTTGGAGAATAAACCAAGTGCCCATGCTGCCCGAGCCTCTGGATCCCCGTCAATCAGTTTCTTCTTCGCCGCCCCACCTACCTGCGCCAGAAGGGCCTTCGCGCTCTTGTACCCATACTTTGCCCATCGGAACAACGCACCTGCGGCGTACTGCGTCATGGAATATCGTGTTTCACCCTTGGCGATGGGGGTGTTTCCATGGGTGATGGCGGCAGATGGTATCAAGACGGACGATCCCGAGGGAAACTCGATGACGAGTTTCAGCTGCTTCATGTACAGGTGGCCTCCACGCTTGTGATTATAGCTGCCGCCGGATGCGATGCCGCACACGCCGAAGTTGAGCAAGTCGTTGTGCTCTTCGGTGACGACGTCCGGCCCAAGGTTCCAAGTGGTCGCAGGAAAGATGGAGTTGGAGAAAAGCTGCTCAAGTTCTGGTTGATTTTCGTATATCCCTTTGAGAGTTGTTGAAAAAAATTCATAGAGTTTTGGAAGGTACCGCGCCATCCCACCTGGAAACAGAAATACATACGTCAATAAATGGGTTGAGCGGCATGCCAAGACCCACTTGATTGGAAACCAATCATCCGGCGGATGTAGTGGTTTAAAATCAACAGCTGCAACAGCTGCCGATATTTCTTACTGTGCTTCAGATTGCCCGGTTTCTGTGCAAAAAAATTGATTATGAACGTAGCCTTATAGAATGGAATACAACAAAACCTCTTGGCCGGGACCTTTCGTGACGCCGGAGCCCATGAGATGGTATGTGCCACGGCGGTGCTTACGGTTTTGCGGATTGAATATACCGCACCGTTCCCCACGCCGCCGAACACCCTCCATTACCCGTTCGAATTCTCTTACAACCTCATCCCAGTCATCGCCATCTGGACGCCCGAGCAACACCGCCACAATCCGGCCCTCCGAGTCGACAATAAGTTTGATTCCACTGAGGGCGCATCAAATTAGTGCGCGGGGCAGGAACCGAGGGTTGGAAACGTACTGCCCATCCCATTCTACCAAGTCGTTGTCATCCTCAAGAAGAGCCTTCAGGGTTCTGATGCCCTGGCGTGTGAGTTTGGCCCGCTTGGAGGGCGGAGGCCCCGCCCATCTACTGAAGGAGGCAGAGATGTGGGCGGCATCGAACACAATCTCGTGGGGAGACCGTTCGCGATACGCCTGAGAATGCTTGGCCTTGGGAAGCGGACCGAACTTGGCAGCCTGTGCGCGTGCCACACGCCCGCGCTGACGTCGTTTCTTCTTCCTTTCTGCCCGGTGCTGCCTGCGAGCAGCGGCAGGATCATCCGAGGGTAGGGGAGATGGCGTTCCTGAAAGGTCAGAGAGTGGGGACAGTGAGCGCGACAGAGGGGTGGCAGCACGGGACAGAGGGGTGGCAGCGCGCGATGCAACCGGAGCTTCATCCTCCCACTCGTCATCTTCTTCTGCGCACCCCTCATCCATCTCGTCAAGCATGGTGGCCCGAAGGTCAGCCAATCTGAGGGCCTCCTGAATGTGCGGTGCAATGGAGAACCGGGAGCGGACAATCTCCACTTGCTCGATGGGTTGCCCGATGTCGATGGTATCAAGCTCGAATGGTGAGAATTGCGTGCCGCGGCGCGTCGTATGCGCCATCGACGTGTATTTGTACTATGAAGTGCATTAGCATAGGCCACAGTAATGAAAAACGCATAGAAACACGTCAAGAACGCGCCTCTCCCATGCCACCATTGTGCGGCAGCCTCTATGCCTCCGTAGGGCCTGTGGTAAGGCCCACGTATCGCTTCGAGGCCGCGTAACGGGAGCAGCAGGAGAGAGGCACAAAAAGAGAAAACATACCTTGAGAGTTGTCCGTTGCTGAGAGTGCCGTGAGGGAGGAAATAACGGGAGTATTGTTTTGAGTATTCTCCCGAGTCGCCAATCAGTGTGTCAAATGAGTCGCCGATCAGTCAATCCGTAATCGGCATCATGGCTTTGATCTGTATGAGAACATCACCCTTCTCTGACACCATTCTGACTGTTGGTTATACATAAAATTGATACAGAAGTAAATGGACCTTTTTTCGGGTTTAAAGTCCTCATGAATTTTTGCATCATATATGAAGGTACCGGTGGTGATCACATGCTCAAAAAGCTGCACAGCCATGTCAACAGTGGCTGTGTATTGACATGGCTGTGCATGAGAACTTCACCTTTTTCTCCCTCCTGCTCTTTACGACCCTTTCCGAATAAATTTGAAGCAGGACAATGACTTCAATATGAAGTCCGATATCGCTGCCAGAAATCAGAAGCTCGAGATTCAAAATACAAGCAAGAATCTCAAACTCAACTGAAATTCACTCTCTCCCACTGCGCGTGGAATCTCCGCCACTGAGACATGTAAATTTTGCATTAAGACTTCAATAAAACTCACAAAACAGTTATATCCAAAAATTAGGCTAAAAGAAGACGAGCTACACCAGCTGGAGTAATTTTGGTGAAATTATTGGTTTTCGTTTCCCTAACACAGTCAGTGAGTTTTTCGGGATTCAGGGTTCAAAATCATACTTCAGAATCATTGCATAGTCAAATATCCAAGTCCAACCCAGAGCCTGAGGCTCAGGATTGGCAGGTGCAGGAATGTGCGCACGCGCGCGCTTAAGTTAACGCCCATATCGGCAAGGGCTCCGATTGGTCCGGGCACTCGGACCGTTCCCGAGTGTAAACACCTTTCTCTTATTCTAACATTGCTGCAGCACCCAATCTGCTGATCTCGATACCTTTTCAATAGATACTCGTCAAATACATGATATGTTTCAAAATCAAGGAGAACGGAAGCAGTATGCAATATTTTATGCACTAATTACCTTCTTTTCCCACCAAATTTGATGCCCAAACCAATGTGTCGGCGACCACAACATACTTGAGCCCAGGTAAAATCCGAAAAAATGCCTACATGATACTTACAATGTCATCAAACAATATTAGAGAGATTTGGAGGACCCGGTTTAGTGTGAATGTCAATATACCTGTCGGACACATTTGAACAGGTTGAATTGGTGAGTTTAACCTTAAACTATGTTGTTCTCCAACCTCATTTAGTGTCCTTTTCATGCATCTCCGACCACAGACCCCAAAGACCCCAGTTTAGACTGCAAATATGGATGTCTAGGTACCATTGGAACCTCGTTGAGAGATATATAGTAGACTAGACATTCTCTAGTCCCCGAAAAACCCCAAAAAGCCCGAATTCTGTTGAAATTTCAAAGTCCTTGCGCGAGCCTGATTTTGAAATATGTTAATCTGTGCTCATAGGCGAGTCGAAATCCAACTGCCCGTGGGAAACGCTAAAAAACCAGGGCTGATACTGGTGCAGACATTCTGAGAATGTATCGCAGAGTTAACCATGAAGAACACCGTATACAAGTCTGTAAGTTTACAGAATCTTTTTTATGCCATTGTAGTACCTTAAGTAGTATGCACAGAAAATATTGAATGAATGATAGGTCTGTGTATTGCGAAAGCCCATTTCCTTGTATTCAGTGGAAACCTCAATGAAGAAAAACAATATTTCATTTCTGAGTGCTCCATGTTTGTGGGGTACACTCTTTTAATAATTATAGCTAAAAATTACGCGTCTAATGCGTTGGTACGCATCGGCACGGTGACAACGAGGAAGGATTAGGGGCTTGAATCCAAATTTGGCTGTAAAGATCATCAATCAATATGTTACGACATCACACCAAACTCTTCTTCCACCGCCATGTCGTCGACTATCCACCCACCACTCGAACCTTTGCATTCCCCTCCCTTCGGCAGTTCTGAGATGCGTGCCTATGTCTTATACCTGTGCGTACTGGTACTCTCTCGCACCAGTGATCTACCCCAACCCCATACCAACAGCAAAGACTTGCGGCGCTGGAGGCTGGAACTGGCAGATCAGGCGGAACGGGCCCGCCTTGTTTCCATCCAAACCAAGTGTGAGCAATGGAAGGCGGTGTCTGCCCGTTACTATGGAAATCACCCTGAGGTCAAAGAGAGAAAGCGGGTTATAATGGCAGAAAAACGGTGCGTCGCAGTTTTCTGTGTGCGGCTAAGCTGACCTCGACTTCAATCCAATCAGAGCCGCAAAAAAAACTCGCTAAGCGGCGTTGGGATCCTCCAAAGCCACCAAAGCCAACACCCGATGTTGAGCTGAACGCAGCAACCTCGGTGTCGGCACCATTTTCAGAGAAGTAAAATACTTTTTATTCACGATAATCTGACGCTAACATGTGGCACCAGCGAGGTATGGGCCCACAAGGAGGCAGCTGCTGCCGCATCCCTCCTCTTCCTCCAACAATCCACCCAGCAGAATCCATTCCCTCCAGACCTGCCGGACTCGACCTCAGCGTGAGCGTCATTCCAAATTCAGCCACTGAGGCGTCATCTCCTGGTTGTTAGGGAAGAAGGCGACGCCGGTGTGTCCTCGGCGAAGGAAGGCAAGTCTGATGGCAGGTGCGTTTCAGCTGATGCCTCAATCTTTCACTCAAACGATTTTTAGCGATAACAACTGAGTTTCTACATCCACTACATACATATCCTCCGTCTCTACATACTGTGTCTTGGCTCGTATCCGTGCAAATAAAACACCCTTTATTGTGATCTATGAGCAAAGCATAAGATTCAGAGGACACAAACACACGTAGGGATCAAAGATGCGCGATCCTGCGGATGCAAACATGTGGACCGGTGTCATCTGGGACGCATCGCTAGTTAACGTGCCGAGTTTTATACCCACAGGGTTACTTGATTCTTTTTGTATTTCTTAGACTACATGTATGCATGAAATAAGATCAATTTGAAGCAAGAGGTACACGACAGCGCCAAGCTAACTAATCGTCCTCGGCAACCTCATTCCACTTGCGCACCTCGTCCTCACCCCACTTCTGTTGGTAGAAAACGAGGGCCTCGGACTTGCTGGTCTTCTTGCGACACTGCTGGTTGGGGCAGCCCTTGGTCTGGGCATTAGCCTGCTCGCTACCGTTTCAAGGTCAGATAATGCAATGCAGAATAAAAATGTACCTACACGGTGGTGTAGAGGCCAGGCTCACGGCCTACGTAGACAACCCACCAGGTGCGAGAACCGTCTGGAGCATCGGCGTGCTCCGCTGCGACAACTGCGGGGGATTTGGCCACCCCACGCACAAAAACACCTAGTAGTCAAAATGCATGAGTGAGGTTGCGTTCTCCTTGAAAGGGTGCATACGATCAGCGGCGGCCTCCGCGTCAAGCTTGTCAAGTATGTCGGGCAATCTGTCTGAAGGAGGAAGATGAGCGGGAAACGTCTACGATGAACAGATAAACCACACCCTGGATTTTACGAGCCGTGCGGTTCAATGAGGAGGCGCGCTCCGCGAGTTTGTCGGCGGCGGTGATCAAAGCCACCAACTCCTGGCGGGCAGTGGGGGGCTCGGTCGTGATATTCGTCATGGTGGGAGAGGTGGGAGAGGGCTCGTCCTGAATGTGAATCAGCTGTTATAAGTGGGCACGAGGGCAGAAGAAACCCTGCGAGACCATCAGATTTTAGGAATGATGGGTGTTTCTCCAGGCCATTTTGGGAACGCGTATAATCGTCGCGTATGAGAAACACATGAGGAACCGTGGTTACGCGTGCATTTTGTGCGAGATGGGGGAACGTGCCTTTGGAGAGGGCAGGCGTGAATGCAAAGAATAAAAAGCTGCTTTGGGTTAGGTTCTTTTGGGGAAAAAGTTAGCGAAAAAAAAAAAAAAAAAGTTGCGCAAATCAAATCGCACACCTCTCACTTCTGCCCACCATCTGCCTCTCTGAAAAACACCTCCACCCGTCTTGCCACCCTTACTCCGACCATGGTTGCTCAGGAATGGACGTCCGGGCCGCAGCGCGAGTTCATGCTTGCCCGACTGTCCGCATATCTGGCCGCACTGGAGGATAAAGGCCGAGTGCCCTTGACGCGATTCTGGGATCAGTTATGGCGGGACTGGTTTGAGCTCTGGCCTGAGGAGCTTGAGATTGGAATACCCTTGCGTGTCCCTGGTGTCACGCCACTCACTAAAGAGGAGCTCAACCTCCTGGGGGAGAGTACGACTAAGAAAAAGGAGGTGAGCGCTGTGTGCGTTGAACAAAGAAGATTATAGACTCATGTTATGTTTTAACCGAGAGAGGGCCAGGCGTAGCCCTGCCAGGATTGGCAAGAAGACCACACACTCCTTCTTCAGACTCTTGAACAAGGAGAGCGTGAAGCACGCGCTTCGCCCACAGGAGATGTACCAGAAGTTGTACGGTGCGAAGATCAAAGAAGAGGTGTTGACGCGAGGGTACGGCGAGCTCAACAAAGAGGCTGAGGCTGAACGTGTGGCGGCTGGGGCGGCAGCGGCTGGTCCGAGCGACGGGGCGGCGGTGACGATTCTGACAGAGGATGAGAGGAAGCTGGCTGAGATGACAGAGGATAACCTTGCGCTCGCACGCGTGCACAAGAACCATGCTTTGAGGATGAGTTTGTGGTGCACAACGTCCATCGAGATGTACCAGCTAGAGTCCGACGATGTCAAGAGGACGGTTGAGGCCGCCACAGCCAAGTTCAACTCGGAGCGCATTATGCCAGACACCGCGGACGACGATGAGCGCACGCCCTTGGAGTACCAGCAGTAAGTCTTCATTGTTGTCGGTCCAGTCTGCAGTGTGCTGATGTGAATTGTGCAGTGGAATCGACCAGCTGGGGCATGTCCTGTCGAAGGTCCACGACGCAGCGATGAAAGAGACTGGGTGGGTTGGGTTTGCCATGCTGGGTGGGCCCATGCCTCGTCGTGGGGGAGCAATCTCTACCAAAACGTAAGTCTCGTTTTGGATGTGGGTGTTTGTGGGCGCATGTTGATCATCTTGCTTCTCTTCCCACCAGCTTCTGTTTTGGTACAACGCCGGCAGGCCTCGATTTCCAAGCCGTCCATCCCACCTTCGAAGACGACATCAAAAAGCAGTTCAACGAGTTCCTCAAACGCACCTTCTGTAAGTTTATTCCAATATCTGACGTGGATATGGCTGCTAATTAAGACTTGATTTAACAGCGCACGAGGTATGCGATCGCAGAGGTCTTTCTGCGGGCGATGAGGAGGTTGCCATGCCGAGGGCCTACTTGCCTTCGAGGGAAGCGATGTGGAGGACGACCAAGGCTTAGGCGATGCCGAGGGCAACTCCGACGGCAACAACGACAATACTGTGGAAAAGACCACCAAGCGAGGTGCCCCGAAGCGCATGCGCCGCAAGACGCGCGCGAAGTCCACTGCCAACGCCCCTTCCCCTGATGCTCCTGTGTTCGTCGCACCTGCCGCCACCTCTTCCCCCGACACCATTCCAGAGCCTGACATGGCTGCTTTCACCTCTGCCGCCGACCTCGACGCCTCACCCCTTTCTTTCACCTCTCCCATCGACTTCGACGCCCCACCTCTTTCCTACTCACAAGATTGGGATCCCTCGTGTTATGGGCCCCCGGATTTTGAGATGGTGCTGGACGGCATCATGTCAGACTCTGCCTCTGTGTCCAGCTTCAGCCTAGGGACCACGGAGAACGCATGGTCAGACGGCGAATCATTCAGCATGGCAGAGGAATTTACGCCTATCGCTGCTGCTCGTCCAGCACCCCGGGCTATCTTCCACGGGGCTCCATTCGAGAAGGATCGCGAGGTGGGGGGAAGCCCAGGGCGGCAGCCGACCGTTGACGTCCATGGCTTCAACTTCCCCCCCCTAGCACGCTCTTCCAGGCATTCACTAACTCCTCCTCATCATCCCCGCCGTTCACCTTTGGAGCAGGCGCCTCCGCGCCATTCGCATTCACTCCCTGCGCCACTGCGCCAGTCGCATCATGTCAGCTCGAAGCGTCCATCAGCGTTGCCAACACGACAACGACACTCGCGCACGTCAAGACCACCCCTCCTGCTCCCCGCCCACAAGGACCCTCCATCGCTGCGCGCCCATCTGCCTTGTCCGTGTTCTCGGCGGTGGTTGCCGATGCAACGGCAGCAGTTGACCAGCAGCACGCAGCTGCATTTCCTCCCCCAGCTCAGGCAGCTGGCATCCCTCCTCATGCCTCTGCGGTGGCGCCACCAGGGGTGAATGTCATCCCTGGATTCTTCCAGTCGCGTCCGATGGGCAACGCCCCGAAGGGGCACCCTCTTGCTGCAACAACTAAGAAGGCGACAGCCCCCAAGAAACCGGCCAAACCCCGCAAGGTGCCTGTTCCTGCTGCCAGCGAGAGCGTCCCGTCACCGGTGATCCCCGTTCAAGTCCGAGGGCGAGGCAGGCCCCGCAAGACAGCTGTCGCTGTGCCTGCCAGCAAGACCGTGCAGGCGCCAGCCATTCCTGATCATGCATCAGTGATCATAGCACAGGCGCCACTGCCGGCAACTTTGACGGGTGCAGCTGCCACCACTGAGGCGGCGCGCATTCGTTGTGAGGATGCCGCGAACCGCAAGCTACGGGCAGAGGTACTGCAGCATGAGAAGGCTGTCGAAGCCAAAGCTGCAGCAGAAGCAGCCGAGGCCGAGCGCGAGCGGGCACATCTTCACAACCCAGCGGGTGGCGCCGACCTCTTCATCACGGGCTCACGCCCCAAATGCGCCATTACGGCGACGAAAAACCCTGATGGCTCCGCTCGGATGAAGAAACGCTCGCCCGCCGAGCTTGCAGCAGAAGAAGACCAGCGCATGCTGGATGGGTTCGCCAACCAGAAGCGCAAGGTGGCGGAGGATCTCCCGCGCTCGGGCGCGCCCAAGAAGGGGAAGACGGCGGCAAAGGGGAAGGTGGCTGCAATAGCGGGCGGGACGGGAAAGCGCAAGGCAGCGGGGCCTGCGGCCTCCGCCCCGGCAGCGAAAAAGTGCGTATTTTCACTGTCTTTTTTCCCCTTCTTTTTTCTAACTGCGTCCATAGAACGCGCACGCGCAAGTAGATGACTCGGTGGCTGCTCAACCAGCCTGTTATTATCATCAACATCTTTAGTCCCGCCCTCAACGGCGCGTTTTTTTTTGTTAACCCACGGCTGTGTTCTAGCTAGTCTCAATGATATCTGAGTTCTGGGAGATAACGTCTTGCGAAGATTTTATTTTATTTTGTAAATCACAGGTAAGTTTTTGTGCTACATATACAGTACACAATTCAAGTATATAAAAGTCCCTGTGGGGTACCCTCCGAGTTACGTCAACTGAGTATTACAGGAGGTTGTGTGTTCGATTCACGTGAGGGGTCTTCGCTTACCTTTGCCCTTTTTTTTCTGGCAACACAGCCACAACGTCGACTTTATTTTTTTTTGGATGAAAGGAAGGGGATGAGACCTCATAAGACATCATTATTTTGTTTAGGTACTTCAATTGCAATGGGGAGAAATGACATTGTATTATATTTTAAGGCAAGGACAGACTGATTACGACATTGGTAGCAAAAATGGGGGATGGTAGTGGTCACAGTAGGTAACAGATGGGACAACATTCGACGCCAGCGACGCTCACAACATCCAACAAGCTGGTGTTGATGTGGGCTGCAGAGGTGCAGAGCGGGAGGAAGCGGGAGTGCCGGGCGGTAAAAGCGCGCGGTGGTGGGGCGCAGGGCGGGTCAACGGTGGCGAAAAGGGCGGGGGACGGTGTCCAGAATCCAACGGGGTGGTGCCAAGTCGATATGGGCTGCAGAGGGATGTGCAGAGCGGGAGGAAGCAGGAGTGCTGGGCGGGAAAAGCGCGCGGTGGTGGGGTGCGGGGGTCAACAGCGGCGAAAAGGGCAGGGGACGGTGTCCAGAATGTCCAACGAGGGATATAGGCCGGTGCTGTGGGTGCAGGAGGACGGTATGGTCTGCGAACACGTAGGCTGGTGCGAGATTTGTATGGGCTGCACAGACCCAGATATGCGGGATTGCGGGCTGTAAATGCGTCAGATGGGACTTGCAAAGGTGTATAACAGACCCCTCACCTGGCTGAACAAAGGGAGGAAGCCAGAGGGCCGGAGCGGTGGGGCGGTGAGGAGGAAGAAGCAAAGAGGATTGAGAACTAACAACTGTAAACAAACCAATCCTCCTGCCAAATCACCCGTTTTGCAGACGCATTAGGAGCACCGGTAGGTGCTTGGATGCTTCACAAAAGCATGGGTGAGAACATATGTATATAATCTATCCATTGTACACTTAATTTAGCCTGCTGGGTCGCCGCAAGCATCTGCCATATCGGGCAAGGCGGGAGAGCACTGCCACCAAATGGACGGGGAGCGGGGGAGCAGCGAGCGGGGCGCGCGCGCGAGAGTAATTACCCAAAAGGTATTTTACTCTCATCTGAAACATCATGGCGCATCTCTCGCGAGAGAGTATGATGTATCACGGCTGATCTCTCTCGAGAGTAAAATGATATATCACATCCCCACTATAGCCTGTTCACCAGAAACCTGTCTCAGAGAAACTCGCCAGCGAGGCCCGCCAGCGCGACTGCGGGTTGTGCTGTTTCACTGGCCGTCCCTCCGGCTGCATCACCTAGATCATTCCACCACTTCCTCCCATGCTGTTGCCGTCCGTCTGCTTTCGCTCGCCGGTCCCTCTGTTCTCACCCCGCCATTTCGCCGCGGCAGCCATCCACCTTTTCGCGTGAGCAGTGCATCTCCGTTGCAACGTCTTCACAATCTCGTCCGACCTACTCGAAGCATATCACGACAACCGTATTACCATCGACTCACAGGTACAAATGTCTTTGTACTCCACCTCCACCAGACTCCTCACTGAACTCCATAGGATGGATATCGCATTGTTGTCTTTGAAGAATTTCCGCACGGTTCTTTGTTGGATCGCCTCGGTTCGTCGCCTTCGTCCGGCCGCTTCTGGCGCGCTAGCCCGTGCTGGACATTGGCTGTCCGCCTCGCTGGGTGCGATGCCGCATTCGATGGCGTCAGCGCTTTGGAGGCTGGAGAGCTTCTCGATGAGCTTACCTGGGACTCGGACCAGAACCACATGGTCCCACAAGGCTCCAAGTGGTCCACTTCTGCCGGGCAGGAGGCCATCCGGACGTTTTTCTGGGCACGCTGGCGGCTCGCGAGAGCAAGGACGAAGTGTATTCAAGTACAGTTACCTCACACCGGCCTGGATACCACGGTCGGAGTTGGTTCAGGTAATCGGTATGTTGGTATTCCTGGGCTGTCGAATCTCTCCCAGTTTATTTCAACGCGAATCTCACACGCTCGGTTTTCTTTCTTTGATTGAATTGGATTATTGACATTGAATTGACCCGCGCTCGCGCGAGGCCGATGCTCTTTTTCAATATTCAATATTGATTTCACTCCAGATCTTGTAATTATTCCGCTACGTATCATGTTTCAGCTCTTCTACGCTACGTATGCGGAACGTTCCGGCATTGCATCCTGGGGCTGAATCTGTGTTATCCACGACTGACTGCCCTCGAATTCCACAACTCGCTGCACTACGAACCAACGTACTTGAGTACGTTCCATCTTAATCTCGTACAACACCGACTCGATTCGACTCCATCCAGTCTTTTTTTTTTTCACAACTCGCGTGGACTCTGCTTCCACGTCGTAAGTTCCGGAGTCCCCGCTATTAAGGTACGTACAACGCACTCCCAGTTCATTTCTTCCATTCCATTCCGCGCCATTCAATACTAATTCGGACTTGTCGCGCAGCCGTCTTGAATTTTAGTTAGGTCCATCGTATGCCATATAATCCATCCTGTCTCTTCCCGCAAGCTGGTACATGGCCGCAACATCGATCTGCTCTGCGTTTCATTCCAGATCGCGCGCAATGAGTATTTCAAGTCGGTCATGGCAGCTGCGCGGTTCAACAGCTCAATATCTACCTCGTTCACTTATTTTTATGCGATCCCGCGCAGAACCAATACTGCAGTTTTCATGCATCCCGTGCAGACGTTTTCATGCAGGTCTGGGGATTTATCTTCGGTTTCATGAGTCCCGCTTTCACTCCGTTTTCGGTTGTTGAGACTTTCTATTCTGCCTGCCGTGGAACTCGTATTAATTCAATTCTGTGGATCTAGACCTACCTGCGATATAATATGTTCATGGTATGTTGCGTGACTGATCCTTTCCGTTTCTTTTTCGCTCGTATACTCTAGATCTTCGCTGTCGACACCACGCCGCCGCGCCGCTAGGCCGAGCCGGAGTTGGGCAAAAGAACGACCATGTCTTAATTCAGGCCGAACGAATAAAAAAGCAAGACGGATCCTCGCTTCGCTCCGGGAGATTAGGGTCGTAAGCGTCGAAGTGTGTGGATAATTATCTGCATTAAAGTAATGATAACTACAGGATATTGAACACAGACAGTACATAGGAAATCAAGGGAAATAATGGAGATGTGTGTGCGAAAAGGAATAACTCATACCCAAGCACCAACCGACCAAAGTTTCTTGAGATCAGAGATTTGCCTACCGAAACATTGAATCGGATTGGTGTTGGAGGAAGGCGACATGTACAATAATCACCTAAAGCACGAATAAAGGCAGGAAATTAATTGATATTGATGCCTGGCAGTATTCCATCGTCCAAAAGACACCCAGATGAGTTGTCGCACCAGGACGACAGATGAATTCATATTGAGGATGGTCAGCGTTGATTAATCAGAAATGGATAGCGGGTTGAGGGGATTGAGGGGGGTAGGGAATTCGTCTTGACGATCACGAGCAGTCCGCGGTTCAACTCATTGAGGTGATAATTCGAGAAGGTCGGTTTTGATGACCACTGGCAGCACACGGTAGAGGCGGAACCCAGACCGAGCGTGCGTGATTGGGGGTCAGAAGGATGGGGGGCTAGAAAGATGGGGTCGCTGGCCTTGTATGCGCGGAAAAATTACAGGCTACTACGTGAAGGGAATTTCGGTACAGCAGGGAATTGCTGCGAGAAACTGCGTCCTTCTGCGGACAACTGCGAGCCGATCAGCTGAGGTACAGTTGGATGATCCGGTGAGTGAATATTAACCAAATTTAGCTTGCAGGTCCGATAATTGTCTTTGAGATCTCCACGGTAAGGGATAGCTCTGCCATACTGCTGCGAGGAGAATTTCCAGTGCTGTGCA
>JARJLF010001532.1:0-73122 GCA_029378395.1 Mycena leptocephala
AACCCCGTATTTCTTGAAAAAAGCTTCCTTCTCTTTTGTAGTAGAAAGGGCAGCATACTGATAACACAGTTGTCGGTGCTTTTCCCCTGTTCGGGGTGGGTATTCTGAGGCACATCAGATTACATATTATGGAACATTGTAGACATACCATTCTTCAGTGATTTCTTCGAGGAGAGTGCATCGAGCGGAACAGTACACTTAGTGCAAGGTGAGAAATTGTGGTTTTTGTCTGCAAACCCACACAGTTTACACATTGCGGGGTGGTCCGCAATGATTCCGACCAAGGCAACACGCACGGTTATGCCTGAAACTCGGTCATCAACACATTGAAAGGACTAATATTGCATACCTTCCGGAACTTCAGGAATTTTTATGACAATGCCATTGTCGTACAGGTCGATTAAATCATCCACAACCACTTTGAGCGGGTGTTGAAGCATTTGGTTCAGTTGGCCCTGGTGGCATCCCACTAAGAATTAGATTGTCGGTCCGATAGCTGACACAGACATCCATTATTATTGAGGAAAAATAAAATAGATCATAAAAGAGATAAGCCACATACTGTACCGTTCAGACTCCAGTAAATTCTGAATACAGAACGACATAACACCTGCAGAGTGAGAAGGCCCATAAGCGCTTGTTTTGCGGCCGAACCTACATCTATCAGGAGCAATATATAAATATAAAGGCACAACAGACCAGTCAAGGCTGAATGTGGTACCGATTCTGATCTCACCCTCGCTGCTATCACCGAAGAAGAATGATTGGCCATCAGAGCCCTTGATTGTCCGCCAAACCTCGCCATCCTGGATTGTCTTGGACTCTCCGGAGTGTGGGGGCGGACCTTCCAGAGGTTGACAGCAGCAATCATTCCAGGTCGCTGAAAAAAATCTTGCAGGCCATCAGACAGGACCTGAATCGGGGCGACCAAGTTACGGTTTTCGAGCTGGTGGAGGTGGTGGAGTCCCGGTAGTCACAGATACAACTGATTCAAAGAGTCGGCGAGTGGCTGGGTGAAACAATGCAATGTTACAATCCGGCAAAGGGTATCAGATGGTGTATTTCGGTCAAAGAGCCGATGACACTGATAGCATAGGATGTGCTGGATGAATCGGTCGTCCCGGAGGCCTAGACGCACAAATACAGTTTTCAAGGTTGCCGGCATGGGGTGTTCAGCCTCGATAAGGTCCCCAGGTAGCCGCATAAATATGAAATTCAGGCAGATCAGGATCAGGCCACAGGCACGGAAAGAAACTTGATGGCGAGTGTGCAAGAAGGCAACCAGGAGTAGCACGCATCGGATATACCAGTGCGTATGCAAACGCTCCCTCAATGGATCCAAACTCTCCCCAGTTTCCAGATCAAAAGAGCTGACATCCATGAGTTATTGTGGCCCGAAACCAGGAGCCATGTTCGGTTGGTTTTGATTGTCTAAATACAAACGGAAATTAAAAATCGATCTGAACCACAAGTGAAGACTTCCTGGGGAATGGATTGTGACCTGGCAACATTTTGGAGCCCACCCTTGCCGGATGGCATCCGATGATGTTCAGGAGATAAAACAGGTTGGGAATGTGATTGCTGCACTCGTGCGAGCGCTTTCGCCCTTGAAAAACTCAAAAATTTCAAGTATTGCGAGATTTGGTATTTCACACAGGAGAGATGTGTAGACGCCGCGGAGCATCAGCGTGCAGTGGCCGACGACGCGTTTGGATTGGCCAAAACGGAAGAGGGCATGGCCTTGCGCCCATTGGCCTCCTCCCGCCCATCGAAGAATGTCGTGAAGGACAGAGACCTTACGTGGCGGCAGTTCAACGTCGGGAAAAACAACATGCTTACTGCCATGGAGAAGCACGACTGGTCCCGAGACTCACTCCGTACCTTGGCCGCCTTCTGGTACAATCTCGAACTGCACCCCCAGCGCATCAAACCCAGTGGCGAACGTATCCTCCTCACCTATCAAGCAAAGGTGAGGCTTGAATGGCACGATGCCTTGGACGTGGACGAGGGTTTCGACATTTCGGAGATTAACGAGACCCTAATGCGTTCCATCGGCGACGATATCTGGGACGAGATACGCTATGATGGCATCCGTCAGGTCAGCTTTTATTCCGTTGTCCTACTCCACATTTCTAACACTCTGTCGTATAGCCACGCTCCACGAGAATAACCTTCTTGCCCTTCGGCTGCCCCTCGAAGTATTTGTGTGGATGATTTTCTGGAAGAGGATTGTCGAAGACCATCTTCTGAGGTCGCCCAGCACGGCCATGCGGGTCATCTGAAGGAATGACAGTGTCTCGCATTTCGGGCACCTTGCCGCCGGGATTGACATTCATTTTGGTGGCTGTTAACGCATTTTTGGCGAGACTTCCATGGGCAGATGAATTATCGAAAACCCAATGGATGATTGCCTTAGGGAAAAGCCGGCGCGCGATCAGAATAGCTTTGGCTGTCTGTCGAGTCCTTTATTCAAACTCTTTATATCACAGGCCCTTCCTCGTCCTCAGATGTTGATTCGGTGTTTTGTGGTGGTGGACACAAACATGCCAGTAGAGTCTCTCTCGGCTTTCTGCCCTTTTTACGCAGCTTGGGCATGGTGGACGACGTCGGTGGTGTGCGCTGGGGCAATTGATGGCGCGGCACAGCCCCCGGACCCCTTGATCCGCAATCAAAAGCGCGAAATCAGGTCCTGAAAAAGCAAATTTGAATTTTTGGAAATTCTGTTCCAGTAGGGCGATAGATTGAATTCTTTGGGTACCATATACAGTATTTCACGGGGTTTCACTGAAAATTGAAGTAACAGTATCAATTACCAAATTAGGACTCAGATTTGTCACGAAGTTCTGGCCGCAACCATAGAAGCGTTCCCCACCATTCGGAGGGACGAAGAACATCCGGCCGATGGCAAAGCCTTGTTTGCGGGCAGCCCAGCGCTTCTCGTTCTCAGTGTTGGCATTGGCCGGGTCAAGGTGATTTTTACTGGACGCAGCAGACCAGGAACCTCTTGACCCAAGGTATATCCCACAAGCATTTTGAAGCCTAAAATGATTGATAAGAGTTTTGAGTGTCATCGGGGCATGGTTAATGGTTGACCCTGGGGGTCAAACCGCTTGACCCCCTGTTTGACCCCAGTCAGTGCCAACACTGCTCGTTCTTGCCGCTCTTCCACGTGAAATGCTGGGGGAACCTTTGATACGTGTATCGACGCGCAAGAACACCGAGGGCACCGTCACTGGCGTTCGCCTCAAAGAATGCGGTGAGGCCGCAATTACGTAATAAAGGAACACTACGATCAGACCCCTGCGCCGGACGTTGCTCTCCCATTGATGAGATCAAAATCTTTTGATGCGCTATCACAATGGATGAAACACGGAAAAAGTCAGTAATACACGCGGAGCTTGCAAACGGCTGATCGCCATTGGTCGGCATCATTGATCGCCGGGACTGTACGTGCGGCCGAATACTCTGCGGGATTGCGCGCACGAAACTACGACTCTGCTCTTGGGTGGATAGATGGTCCCGAGCGCGAAGGTACGTGGAAATGACGAAGAATTGGCGATAAAAGTCGAGGAACGATGCCCGGGAAGGCGGCGAGGTGCGGGCATAGCACGGCGAGGTCTGCGATAGAATATCTGCGATCGGGGTCGGCTTCGGGGTACAAACGAAATACTGCAGTGGTGAACTTCGCGAAGGATACGGCGTGGTCGGCGAACTCGGGGACGAGCTCCCAAAGCTCTTGGTCATTGAGGGCGAGAAAACAGGTCGCATGGTATTTCTTTTCGGCATCGTCGGTGATATGCGAGCGCGAAAACAAAAAGTCGATGTCGAAAAAATATCTGCGCAAGTCGCGGGGCTTCTGCGAATCGAATACGGGGGCTATGAGATCGTTGCGTGCTGGCATCAATGGCAGCGGCGGCGCTGGACTCGAAGCGTGGCCATTCGGATGTATTAGGGGAGTGGGAAGTGGATCATTATCTGACGGCGACTCGATGGCGGCGGTGGTGGACAGAATGTTGGTGGGAGGCAACGAGCCTGAATCGATGATTGAAACCCCTCGCGGTGGGCTCCAAAATGACAAGCATACGGCATGTCTGAGAGCGCGAGCTGATAAAATAAAGACCAAGCTCAACCCTCCAAAAGCCACAAAGCTCTGAAAGTGCGAGGTGGTACGATCATGTCCAGTGCTCGGGCACGGATCGAAGTCGATGAGCGGGGGGATGTGAAGATGTGTGAAGTTCGTGGTACGACGAGGGGCAACACGGACGATGAGCGAGGCGAGGATGACGAGGGACGAATATGCGAGGACGAAGGCGAGCGAAGGACTAAACTGGCTGCATGCGAACTGAACTGAAAACTGGGGGATTGAAAAGCTTGTGTATTGTGGGAGCAGTACAGACGAAATACATAGCCATAACTACATGAATGAAATAGAAAATGTGAAACATGTGGAGTATCTAGGAACCAGGGGAAATGTGAAATATGTACACAAAGAAATAAAGGGGACATCAAAATGGGAAATGGAGAAATAAAGAAGCTGAAGGGAGGTGGTTGCCCGTTTGGACAACTCGCCCTTGTACTCATTTTTTTCTGGGTCAAATACCATGTAAATCCCTAAAACGCAGCCTTGGAGGCACATGTACGAATTTAGGACCTCCAAATAATTGTGGAATATACGGGAGGATCAAAATACAGGTGATTACCCTTTTTGGACAACTAACCTTTGAACTCATTTTTTTCTGGGTCAGATATTCTGTAAATCCCTCAAACGCAGCTTTGGAGGCATATGTATGATTTCAGAACCTCCAAAGAATTGTGGAATGTGCGGAAGGATCGAAATGGAGGTGGTTACCCGTTTTGGACAACTGACCTTTGAACTCATTTTTTTCTGGGTCAGATATTCTGTAAATCCCTCAAACGCAGCTTTGGAGGCATATGTATGATTTCAGAACCTCCAAAGAATTGTGGAATGTGCGGGAGGATCGAAATACAGGTGGTTACCCTTTTTGGACAACTGACCTTCGAACTCATTTTTTTCTGGGTCAGATATTCTGTAAATCCCTCAAACGCAGCTTTGGAGGCATATGTATGATTTCAGAACCTCCAAAGAATTGTGGAATGTACGGGAGGATCGAAATGGAGGTGGTTACCCGTTTTGGACAACTGACCTTTGAACTCATTTTTTTCTGGGTCAGATATTCTGTAAATCCCTCAAACGCAGCTTTGGAGGCATATGTATGATTTCAGAACCTCCAAAGAATTGTGGAATGTGCGGAAGGATCGAAATGGAGGTGGTTACCCGTTTTGGACAACTGACCTTTGAACTCATTTTTTTCTGGGTCAGATATTCTGTAAATCCCTCAAACGCAGCCTTGGAGGCATACGTATGATTTCAGAACCTCCAAAGAATTGTGGAATGTGCGGGAGGATCTAAATGGAGGTGGTTACCCGTTTTGGACAACTGACCCTTGAACGCAATTTTTTTCGGGGTATTGGGCAGCATTATGTACAGGATGCTCGGCACCCGTGCCGACTTTGCTTTCGCTGTGGGAGTTGGTAGTCGTTTTAGCTCCAATCCCGGCATCGAGCACTGGAACGCTCTGATGCATGTTTTGCAGTACATCAAAGGGACTCTTGATCTCGGAATCACGTACCGCCGACAGGACCATCTCTCCATCCCATTTCCGAAAACCCTCTCTTGCTTCACCGATGCAGACTGGGCTGGTGACAAAGACAAACTGCGATCGACATCTGGCACTGTTGTCCTTCTCGCGGGCGGAGCTGTCTCATGGATAAGCCGTTTACAAAGTATCGCTGCCCAATCAACAATGGAAGCCGAATACATCGCGGGAAGCCACTCCAGCCGGGAATTAATGTTCGTTCGGAACCAGCTTGGCGAGCTCATGGGCACCCTGCTGGACCACCCATCTCCAATCCATTGCGACAATCAATCTGCTCTATCTGTTGCGGAAAACCCAGCCATGCACGACAAGGCAAAACACATTGCACTCAAATATCACTACATCCGCGACCTAATCGACGAGAAACACATCACCATTCATTACTGTCAATCCGGCGCAAATCCCGCGGACCTCCTGACCAAAATTCTTCCCCGCGACACCACGCTACGCTGCCGTCGTATGATTGGTCTAGAATGACTCGGACTGGACTGCGAGGTCAGTGGGAGTGTTGTAGTATGGACCTCGCGTTCAGTCCCGATGGGGACGCGTTGAGTTGGGGGTTGTATTTGGTTAACGATGCTCATGTATTATTCAAACCCTGTAGCCGATCTTTTCGGTCTGAAGAGAACGGTTACAGCGTGACTCTGAACTCTTGACCTACAACAACATATGTGGTCTGGAAGTTTTTGTGAGCCTCTGGCTTGGATGCCTTTGCGGCAAAACTTTAATGACCAGAGCTCAAACTCAGAAGAGGAAATGTGTTCAGGCCTAGGCATTTACACATAATCATAGTATATGGGGGGTCCCAGAGGCTAATCCAATGCTAGACTGTGGGCACAAAAAATTTACAGGAAAATTCGGATTAAATACCATTAAATACCATTAAATTTCGATTACATTAGATTATGATACCCTTACGATTAAATATCCGCCAAAACCTTAAGATTATATTACGATTATGATATGTTATGGTCCAGAGCCATATTTAATCATAATTTTCCAGCCCTAGTCGTGAAGTGACCCAAGATCGGTGCGGAATTTCAAAACCCGTGTTCATGATGCTTAATGTTGGCAACGTGGTGGTTCGTTGAGAAATTCAAAATGAACTGACATGACATTCACGACGAAAGACAGCGACAAACATTTCACGACAGTTTGACCGCTCAGTGATGACCATGAAGGACATTGATGATTTCCTGTCGTACGTGATATTTAGGGGAAGTCAAAGATCTCGCCAGGAGCGATTCTGAATCGCGATTCTGGCCCTCGATTCTGCTCTCAGAATCGTGCTAGAATCGACAGAATCGAGGGAGCTTTGACCACCCCGACTCTGCCTTGATTCTGGTGTCCGATTCACGAATCGGCTCCGGTTACCAGAATCGACGAGCGATTGGCTCCTCCAGAGGAGGAACACCGATTCTGGCCGATTCTCGTTTGGCGTCGATTCTTGATGTCGATTCTGTGTTCCAGAATCGACACTAGAATCGACTGAGAATCGCTTTGCGGGAGATGTTTGACTTCCCCTATTACTAACCTACTGGGAGGACGCGGCGAAGTTACCATGCCGCTCTTTCTCATTTAACTCCGACCACCGCGCCAATGTCCTCTCTACTATACATTTCTTGGTCTAAGTGACATTCGTTTACCCGCGCCGTTCCTAAATACTGCAACCTGCGTAACGACCATTAATTTTATTATGAAACATCGGGACAGGTATGGTATGGGTTAAACGATGCCTAAACTCCTGAAATCACTCATATTTCATGTTAGTATTTTATTTGGAGTGACTCCGGGCAGAAATGAGCTGAAACTACCCGGCTCATTTCTTTTTGCCGCCACTGTACACAGTTGGTAGCGTCTTGAATCTAAGCATGGCTGGTGAGTGGATCGAAAAGTTGCAGTCAATCTGAGGCTAAGGGAGGATTGAGCAAGAGTCAGCGATGAACGCGAGTGGTGAAGGGGGCACACCTGGGTTTGTACGTCGATAATCTCGGCCTTCAACGACTGGTGGAGTGAAATGAGGCGAGAAACGAGAGTGAGAAACTGATTGAAGGAGCGATAGCCGAGTATTGAAATATGAATCAAGATGCAAAGTTAGTACCGTATAAAGATTGCAGGTGCCATTACTCACCTGAAGACGTGAACAGAGTCGAAAAATTGAGTTGTCGACGACCTCGATCTGGAGCTAACTGAATCAATGATTTAGCAAGAGTTGAATACTAACCCTAATCTTGAAGGGGGCGTACCTGATTTGCTACAATAGTGATTTACCGTATTTTCCTCGCGGCTGGAATTATCGAATGCGGCTGTGAACAAAATTAAGTCTTGATTACCAAGTTCAACATTAAGTCATTGTGAGGCAGATGTACTGACCAGAGCAATCGGTAAATCGGAACGCTATGCTCGGAGGTTATTAACACCAAGGTTCTATCACACGCGTTGCTCCGACTGAACAGCTGCACGGCCCCTGTGGTGATAATGAATCATCAACCAACCTTCTCGAGCTTAGCGGCATGGGTTTACTCGGTTTTTTCGTCCACCGGGAGGACACACACCTACAAAAATATTCTCTGGGGGATTGGCTTTGGCTTTCCATTCGTTGTCAATCACATTATCAGGGTTTCCGAGCGGTACTAAGGACGGTGACATTCTGGGACGGGGATTTGCTGGCTGTACTGAAATTCGTGTCATCGATAAATCCGTATACCCGGCTCACGAAGCACCAACCGCGCGGAGGAGCCGGAGGAGCCGGTTGATCGTCAGCAGGAAAATGATGACCGACAAAGCGGAGCCCTGCGGCGCGCCCTCGTCTGTGCACCGGAACGTTACCGTACGGACACCATCAATGACGACTGTTACCAGATGGTGGTGGTGGAGGAAGGAGGCAACCCAGAGGATGAGCTGCCGCGAGAATCCAAGCGCCGCCAGTTCTTCTGTAACCACTCGCTGGGAAACCCGGTTGAATGCGCCTTTCAGGTCGGAGAAAAGTGTGGATACCGTGTTTCCTTCGTCAAGCTGGGTTTTGACGCGGTGGATGTAACCGTCCACAGCCTGAACGGTGCTATGACCTGCGCGGCCGCCATATTGAGCGTCGCTCAGGAACCCGAGCGACTCAGCTTCGAACGAGAGGCGGCCCGCGATTAAGCGATCCAGCGGTTTGGCGAGAATGTTCTCGTAGTTCTCGACGGGTCGCCAGGCCTTGGGAGATGTTTTATCCTTCTTCCCTACCTTGTGGACTGGTGTGGCGACGTTGGCTTTGAAGGGGGTTGGTTTCATGCCCAGCGCGAGCGATGCTTTGAAGATCGAGCGGACCCAGTCGGCTATCACTGGATACGCGCGCTGTACAATGCCCATTTGGAGACCGTAGCGGTCCGGTGCTGTTTGTTACAGCGGCGGTCTGATCGCGTAGCGCCACCATTATGTGATCTTATATAAGCAGATTCCGATTTGCGAATATCTTGCTTGAAAAACATGTTATTCCTTCAGATTTTGGTGCAAGGAAGGTCTATTTGGCGATATCTACTCTAGCATTCTGTCTCCTCAGAATTTGAAGATATGTGACAGAACTTGGGATTTCAAATGAGTGCTTCAGTCATACATGTCCGAAGTCCGAATTTCGGCCGAGGGCCGAGACAATGCAAGATTTTTCAAACTTGTCTCGAAAGGCACGATAAAAGTGGACACAGTTTTTGACCATTGGGGCACCCCTGGAATGTTCTCCACCGCTCCACAAAGGTATCACAGAAGTGCAAATCTTCAACAAAAAAAGCCGCCAGCTCTGGGATTCCAACTTTGGCTTACATGAGATTATATAATAGCGCGGCTACGCGATCTGATTCCCGCGGTAATCAACAGACGAGGTACGAGCAAATACATAGAGCGTCTGTCTACGAGAGACTATGGTCAGGTCGGCACAGGAATTTAATTGGCCGAGAAACGACTTGAGAAACGATGCAGAAACGACTCCAGAGGCGTTTCTGCATTTCAAGTCGTTCCCGTTTCTCCCTTGATCTAAAAGTCAGAAACGACTTTTGAAACGACTCCAGAAACGACCCGAGAAACGACCCTCGAATGCTACTCTGACTGCCCCTATTTTCAGGCCTCATGCCTCGCGTGCGGCACTGGTTGGTGGAAAGCAGAAGTCTGGCGCCTTGCAATCTCGTCTTGTCTCGAAACCAACCCGCCGGAATTATGGGTGCCGCTAGAGCACCGATCGGTATGGCCTATCATGCCGCCCACCTCAACCAGACTATGCTCAATGAATCGCGATTTGCTGTGGGTGAGCAACATGGGGAATACCGAAAAGCTCTTTGACGCCCTACATCGGCCATCCTTGAATTATTCCCTCGTCAATGATACTGTACGGGCAATTGGTCCTGAGAACGGCAATTTGTTCTGTTCGCGGCTTTGGTACATACAGTGGCGGCAAAAAGAAATGGACATGGGTGTTTGAGCTCATTTCTGGGCGGAATCACTCCAAATAAAATACTAAAATGAAGTATGACTGATTTCAGGGGTTTAGGCATGGTTTAACCCATACTATACCTGTACCGACTTTCCATAATAAAATAAATTGTCGTTTTCTGAAAAATCGACTTTATGGATACCCACAATATCAGGTAGACCGGAGCCGGTCTGTCTATGAAGCAAAGCTGTCGATAGACAGACCGGTCGATCGGAGTTTGAAATCAGTTAACGCGCGGAATTACCATAAAAGGCTATTAGATAAGCAGCATCACCGGTCTGATACAACACTGGTAAACAACGCGTCTCTTGCCTTCCGCTGGTATCTACATCGCGCCGGCGCCCTCTATGCCCTTTATTTTCACCTATGGACCCTTCTAACGCCTCAATATACCAAGAACTTCAAGAAGTTCTGCATGATATCCGACAGAAAACACTCCCTGAGCTTCATGCCCTCGCACTTGACCTTTTACCGCCAGAAAGATACCCGAGTCAATTCATTGACTCTCTAGACGATACCCACAGGAAAATATCCCTCAAAGCTTCGCTCCTCGTGTACTTTGCAAGCAAATGCACCATTGTACCGCGCCAGTACCAACTCGAAGCAAACAACGCACTCGAAGATGGCCGCGACATCCTCGTTGACTCTGGCACCGGCTCCGGCAAGACTCTTTGCCAGATTATCCCAAACCTATTACACCCTAATACCACCTCGATTACGATATCCCCTCTGAAAAGACTGCAGATACTCCAGGCAAGCTTTCGGACTTTCAATAGGATGCAACTCACATTCTTTTTTCAGGTCGCCGAATTTCAGCGGTGGGGTATCAATGCTATTTCTATTAATGAAGATACACCAAACGAAACTGAGCTATGGAATGTGAGTGCCGCTTGATCTGCCTGGACTGTTTGCTCAAACTATGCAGCATATACAAAATGGCCACTATCAACACTTAATCGTGCAACCCGAGCAGTTGGGATCGTTCCACGGGCACCTTCCTCGCCTAGCTAGACTTCTAAATTTCCCGCAATTCGCAAAGCAGATCTCACGCGTGCACATCGACGAAATTCACTTTCTTGACACGGTTGGACTACCTCATTACGGCTTGCCTGCTTTCCGCCCTTCTTGGGGTGCTCTAGACGAACTTAGGCTACACCTTCCCACAGGGACTCCCATTCAAGCTCTCTCTGGCACGTTACCGTACCACATAAAGTCTGTTATCATCGAACATTTAAATTTCAATCCCTCTACATTCCTTTCTCTGAAACTCTGCGCTAATCGTCCTAATATCATCTACGTTACACATCGGATCGTCGGCTCCTTGTCAGATTTTCGTAACCTGGACTTCCTCATCTCCATTCCATTCACGCGTATAATCAAGGCTGTCATATATCATGACGACACACAACAATGCGCGGATGCCGCTGCGTACATGGACAGCCGCTTGCCTAAGGAGTTTCGGAATACTGGGATTGTGCGGCATTATCATGGTGGGATGTCAAAAACATACCTTCAGCAAGTCTTCGACGACTTCTCCAATCCAGACGGCGTCTGCCAACAATTACACGCCACTGAAGGCGCATCAACGGTATTTTTTTATCCCTTTCACTTCGCACGCTCAAGGAAATTTGCAGGGCCTACACGTTGATAATATTGTTGCTGTCGTTGACTACGGCTTGCCTCAGAAAAAGCTCACAGGCCTACAGCGTGCTGGGAGGTGCGGCCGACGTGGTCAGATGTCGGTTTACCTTGTCATGGCTGAGTGCTGGGCCTACACATCTTCACTCGACAGCGTAGATCCGGAAAGTACTGACCCGGATCGTCCCATTTCAGGTCGCCTCACGAAGCATTCAAGAAAGCCGGCGCGCGCTGGCCTAGCAATGGTCCTATACGTCCGATCGAAGGTTTGCCTCCGTGACTTGATTCCCAGGTACCTTGGAGACGAATCTCGTGAAGGCAAGTATATTATCCAAGGTTCAAATCCTTCTGACATGAGCGACTTAGCCTTGGACATCTCGTATGAGTGGTGTTGCGATCTTGACCATCCAAATTACCACGGACGAAAATTCGACAAGCGTTCTTTTTTCCCTGGCCGTTTCATCTATGCGGACGCGGAAGGAGCGATATACGCTGGCGATGTCGACGAAGCGAATCGGGTGCACCTAAATCCACCCAAGGGAAAGAAGCGCAAGGCTAAAGGCCTCGCAAACCGCCGGGTTATTGACCGCAGCGATCTCCAGTGCAAACTGCATACCTGGCTCGCATCAGCACATGCCTCCGATCCCCGTCGCGCTGTTCGCCCCGCTACATTCATCCTGGACCCTAAGGCGATCAAGGCCCTATCCACAGTCCACCCGGATCGCATCATCTCGGTGTCCCAAGTCGTTATGGCGGTACAAGAGACGGCAGAATGGGGAGTCGAATGGGGAGCCGACGTCCTGGCAATCATTTCAGCATATGACGCGGAGTTGAACCAGAACTCAAACGAACAATCCGCTACAAGGAAAGGGAAGAAGAGTGCGAAGGTCGGCGGGAGGAAAGATAAAGGTGGAGAAGACGATTACGAGCCGGTGGCGAAGAAGTCAAGACCATTGGCAGAAGTTTCAACCAATATTCGTCGCAGTAGCAGACTGGCAGGAAAATAGATATATAAAATGTTACAGTTAATCATCAGGAAGTGCGGAATCCCCAAATGCCATCGCAGGACATTCATCCTCTTCATCCTCGAATCCATGCCCTTCAATCATCGCGAGAAGCTTCTTATTGAAAGTCGCAAGGGTTGAGGATTTTAGTTTTGCCTCACCGACCTTTGAAATGTCCGTTGTTAGTTTACCGCGTGTATTGTTCGACCGTGTGGAGTCAAACTGTTGTATTTTCTCGCTGGAAACTTTGCGCTGCACTCTCCATACGAGGTGCGAGGTTTCAGGTGTGGTGTGGCCCGCACTTGTGTGCGCTGAATTCAAAGCTGCTGCAATTTTCTTCTTCACACGTTGGAGATGTACAATTGCAGCTGACATGTTCCCAAGCCGGTCCCACGTCGAATTCATGCCTTTTGCTTGTAGCAGAATCTTCAGTTAAAAACCGTAATAAGTAATCGCAATACAGGTTGGGTAACACGAACCTTTAGATATCCGATTAAATGTTCAATGTTCAAGTCAACACCCATGCAGTGCCCTGGCCCACCTCCGGAAATACAGATGATCATATTATCGCGCATGATATCTCTGTAACAAAAATCAGCATAAGGCTATCAGGAGGATAAGTATCCGTACGCAAATTCGGGTGTCCACACATACTTGAGGTTGTGGAGAAAATGGAGGATCTCAGTGCAATACTTGTTGCGAATAAATGAAATCATTACTTGGGCAAAATTGAAGAAACTCTGCACCATAAAGCGAGAGAAGGGGTATGACACAACACTTTAAATTTTTGTGGGCTATAAGAGAGAAAGTCGTTGCATGTATGCTTCGGCCCCCAAGGGCAACCGGGCTCCGGCCAAGAGATATGTAGAACGGGTTTCCGCCCCACAGCTGTAAGATGCCGAAAGTCAACGGGGCTTTACTTCCGAACAAGGCGAGACAAATTGTCTGGAGAGAAGGTCGAAGTCTAACCCCTGTGTAGGCCTGCCTAAGCTGCAAGAGGAGGAAGACTCGATGCGATCCCCATTCACCGTGTCTACAGTGCAGACCAGTGGTTATATGATCTAATGCGATGATGGTATTGATATTAGAGAGCTTGAGCCCAAGCTGCATGCCGCTTTTTGATTGTGCAAAAAGCGGCATGCAGCTTTTTTTTTTTACTCTAAAGGCCATTACGACTGTGTAATAGCATTGGGGTGTCGGAATTTGACTACCAGGTGGAATTTGTAAAGAGCTGCCAATGCACAAAAGCGGCATGCCGCTTGGGCACAAGCTCTCTATTTTCATACAGTAAACGCTCGGAGGATTGTGAACGGCCTTCAGCCGAACTGGTAAGGATTTCCAAACGGAAGTTAAAAGCAAGCATTGACATCGGTCCGTCCTCCGCACCGATCTCCGAAACAACTCACTCATTATTATCTTTGACCCAGATGGAATCATTGCAGCTCACTCCAAGCTTAATGAATGCCTTGAATTTTTAGAAGCAACAATCTTTGGGTGGAGCTTGCCCATCTAACAGGTTCACCATAAACAGACTCCGCAAAACTCTGAAGCCAGCAACCCCTGGGCAGAAGCCCTCGCGCGTCATCGAAAGGTTGCGGACCAGTCATTGTCGGGATCAACCGCGTACGATAGTTCCTATGATTTAGCCATTTCGGCCCATGCCAATGGAAGCAGCTCGAGTTCAAATTTTCCGTATGATTTCGATACAATTTGATTACTTTCGTTTTTATAGTTACTTCAGGTCTGGAAGGCCTATTGTAGCTGCTGAAAAAAAATTCTATCTATATGTTATGAGGGAGGCAAATGATGCTGCAGAATACCTTTTTGGCCCTCTGGTCTCATCAAGAGTTCTTCAGTGCATATTTTCCCAAGATTTTTGGGTGAAATATAGGGGTCCGGCCAAAATTTCGACCACTCATTTAAAAAATGCCTATTTCCGGACAAACGGCTCGATGAAATTGGTTGGTTTTAGTACCATTGGACTCCCCTCGTTGAGATCTTTCATCTGAGCCACTTTCCCAGGGCAAAATAATTAGTTCATTTTTTGGTGGGCTTTGATTGTCCGGAGCTGTACAACTGCCCCCCTCAAAACAACGTTGCGGCGCAGAATCACGACAGTCCCTCCACTCCTCGGACTGTGTCATGAGTGTCACGAGGTGCTTGGCAAATTTGGTGTCCGGCATTATGTTCGGATCAGCGTCGCGCAGCTTTCCATAGAGCTGAATCATGACTTCACGCCAGCGAACGGGATTCTCGCTCGAGTCGCACTGGTAGCTGATAATCTGCTGTTTGATGGTGACAGCAGTGAGGGCGTTCGCAGGTTCGTACTCGTTGTTGAGTGCATGCCAAGCGTCATGCACGGAATGGCAGTCACGAACGATGTACAGCTTCCCTATAGGAACGGCCTTGACACTGATGGAGAGTGCCTTCTTGTCGGCTGACAACCAAGCCTCAGCTTCTTTCTTAGCAGCTGCAACCTCTGTCTCGTTTCCTGGAACTGTGACAGCAACTGTCTCCCCAGTACCATTGACACCTTGGACTTGTACGCTCGACCTGAGCTTGGGAATGGTGGGCGGTTTATAGTCAGGACCACCGACGTACTGCCATTAGTAGCCCGCGGCGTCGAGATCAAGCTGTGACTTTTGCTTGAACTCGCCATAATTGTTTGTGCCATCCACCTCCTCCGTAATAGGGGTCAGCTTCAAGCCTTTCCATTCCTTCTCGTCGTTGGTCTGGGTAGTAGCCATTAGGAGAAGGATGGCTCGCTGGTATTGTCGTGTGGGTTCTAGAGTTCGAAGAAGATAGCACGGATGAAACTGCGTTCGAGTGAATACGGTCTCGTTGTTCGGTGCGAAGTAAATTGACATCAAGCCAGGCAAAAGCTGGCTACCGACTTCGAACGTTGCAAACTCAAGGTGCAAGCTTGGTTCTACTGTTTAAAGCGCACTCAATCACCCTCAAGTTCCGAATTCCCTACTTTGGACACCACAAACTCAAGATGCAAGGACTTCTTGTTTATGACCTTGTTGATCGTGGACCTTCTTCGGAAGTTGAACACAACGACAGGTTATATTGCTGTCACTCGTGGACCTTCCCAGGAAGTTGAACACGTTGATGGACCCCATTCCTGTCGGCGTTGGACCTTCTTCGGAAGTTGAACTCGTAATTCTGAATGGATTGGGCTCATTTTAATGGTGATGTACACCGTTTCGTTAGCGCTCTTCATCAACACTCTATTCAATGTGGGACACTAAATATTCAGGCATACTAAAAGCTGGGCCTTCTGTTTCGAACCAGGACAGCTGATGTTCATTTCTCCGTCAGTTTTAATTCGATTTACCTGATTTCAATTGTTCCTGAAAGCATGAGAGTTGGCAATCATCCCTGGTGTATTGAATTGTGTCCCAGCACCCATGAGTGCCTTGAATCGGATATTCACCTATTGATACCAAGAATATTGCGGGGAACACCCATTTCGAAATGTAACCAAAATGTCACACGCTCTTAGCCTATGCTTGAATTTTACCTTTCGGAGGGACCTAGGCTTGTTTGGATTGAATGAGAATTGACCGAGTAATAATCGAGTCAAGTTAAAGTTGAAAACAAACAGGGTGAACTTTGGTGGACTTAAATTTTATGTTTGACCCTTTGAGTATGATATGGTTCGAAAGCCCTGCTTAAACTCTGGCGAACGTCCCCACTCCCAAGTAAATCGGTCCAGAAACAAGCGAGATACGAGCTCGGCAAGCGGCGGGATCAAATTTGCTCTTCTTATTCTATTTTTGGTTAGAGCCATTAGATCTGCAAACAGCTGTAATGCATGGCACACCTGAGTGATTGTTGTACAATAAAATCATTTGCCATTTTCTGTAAAATCGAGTTTGTGGATTCACACGGTACGGAAAAATGGTGAACACAGCACGAAAGCCGCTGCAAAGGGAACCACATTCACATTTTAGTTCACCTAAATTGCATGGGTTTGGGGCTCCCAATACCCGAAGCAAGTTCGCCATTTTTCGTATTTTTTTTGGCTATTTCTGGTCAAAAATGCTAAAAATGGCCAACTTGCGAGACCTTGAAGTTGCGAGGCACTTACCGAGCCCAAAACCTGATCAATTTAGATGAACTAAAATGTAAATATAGTTGTCTTTTCAAGTACTTTCGTGCTGTGTTCACCATTTTTCCATACCGGGTGAATGCACAAACTCGATTTCGCAGGAAATGGTAAATTATTTTATTGTGTAACAAGGGACTGGTCGGCCGCTTCGCGGCCTCCCATTCCCTTTCTTTTTGCAGCTGAATAAGGTGGTGAGTAATTGGGAGCAAGATTCAAAAGTATCATGCACTTTGTTGAATTGAACTGAGTTGAGTCGACACTTGATTCCCTTTCATTCCACTTCTGATGAAATATTTCGAGATTCTCAGACCGTTCTTATTGTATGCACTGTTGTGATGTTCGCCCCTTTGTTCGCCGCGGCAGCCTTTGTTTCGGGTGGTGGGAGCCATCTGTCATTGTTAGCGCCAGGGCAAAGCTTGTGAGAAGGGTGGTTTCAAATGCCGTCAATGCCGAAGGATTGCCTGACGATGTGCTGGCGGGAAAGAATACTCCGAAACCGGGGGCCAGTTGCCGCGGTGTGCGGCATCGGCGGAGATGAGCGGAGTTTAAATGGCTTCAGACCGACAGAGAAGCGTAATCTTATAAAGAGGGTGACAACCACTGGGTTAAACCATCTCTAAAATTTTGAAATCACTCACAGTTCATGCCCACATTTTATTTGGAGCAATTCGGGTCACAAACGAGTCCAAACGACCCGCATGTAGAACATTTCGTCGCCACCGTATCAACCAGAGACATGAAGGAATGGAGAGAAGACGCAGAAAATCCGCTGGGGTCAATTCAATCTATCAGCATCTAGGCATGTTCAATGACCTAGATTTTTGTGAGGGAAGATTTTTATGCATTCTAAAACTTGTGATAGAGTCACAATTTTCAATATCCTAGTTTATCGTGCTTGTAGTGACATCAAGACAATGGCGATAACTGCAATCAGGAAATATTTTGATATTTGAATCTACTGCTGAACTCTTTGCAAATTTGACTCTATCACATCTTTCTAAATGTATTAAAGCCTTTCCTGACAAAATCTACATCATTTGGATGTGTCTAGATGCCTGTAAACTGTATTCATCCACAAAATGGCCCTTTAAACCAATGTCACTGAATATATAATATTTTTACAACGTTCTTTCTATCACTAATTCCGCACGGATTAGCCGAGTATTTCTAAATAGGTTTTACGCAAACCGGTGCAGAACTCACTGAGATACCGGGAATTCTTTGAAAACATCCCAAAACAGAAGATTCCGATCCGCGCCTTCACTACTGCCAATTGCTGTAAGCTCAAAACTGGATAAAATGCGCAACAATTTGCATCCTGAGCGTCAGAGAAGCACCTAGACTTTGATTTTCCAATCATCTGTATCCCGGCCCGTGCTTGCGGGAAGCTCAGAGCAATAATTTGCACCCCGTGTCGACAGTTCATTAGATTTTTGATTAACTAGTGGCTGTGCCTACCGGTTTCCTGGGTATATACTTTCATGTGCCGGTTCAAGCCCTCATGTGCCCCTCAACCTGCCTACTTTTTATTGTGCATGTGGCGGTGAGATGGAATGTTACAATCACCTGTGGCCTCACTGTGATTTCGCAATTATTGGATTGATTGTTCTGCGGTTGAACTTATGAAAATTGCCATTTCACGCAATCTCTTGTCCTGAAATTGGCAGCCGTCTCCATGAACGCAGGGGGCAGTGACTCTTTCACTATAGGACAAACATCCTTTACAGCACTTTGCGGAACATAGGGCGCGGACATTTTTTTTTCTGTTTTGGGACATTTTGCTCAGGACAGCTGTCCTGGGCACAATTTTTGCCGGATTGGCTCGGGAGTAGGTGCGTTGGAATCGCATTGAAAATCCGCAGTCAACCTAATACCGGTATTTTTAATGCCATCAGAAAATGCAATTTCTGCCGAAAAATCTCGGCTTTCAGCAAGTCAGATCTCATGGATCGGAAAGACCTTCCTGTGTGTTAAAAAGGTACCATCCTGTACTCTTGCTCGCACGAGAAATCGAAAACCTCCCAAAAAAGGAAATTTTCTACTGAACCAACGGGTTTTGGGCGAAGAACAGGTCGGTCTATCATCACGAGCATCTGCTACATATTACAGAGTAGGTATAGTATGATGGAGGCATTTAACGTCGCTTCTGACCCCGTTGATTTCATGATACGCATGAAGTTCTTCCTTGAAAACACAAATTACCTAATACATAATATTTTCACAAATTCCTCTCTGTCACTAATTGCGGACGAATTAGCCTGACAGATCTAGCCATATTTCATCCAAATCGGCGCCGAACTGGTTGACATATTCACAATTCTCTGAAAACATCCCAAAACAATTTTTTTTTGTTCGCGCCTTCGGTTCCGACATTAGCTGTAAATTGCCACAAAACCGTGATCTTTCACAAGGTGTTTGGAATTACATAAAGCACGAGATTTATTTCATTCCATGTGATTTTGCACCAGATGTTCAAAATGCTGTGCAGCTGTGTCTCTGGGACTTCATTGCTGAACCTTTAGGTTTGGCTACCCAGGAGAACTTGGATTTGGCTCTCTTTTGCTACATGTACAAACAAGATTTAGTCACCTAAAATTAGTCATTGCAAATATGAATCGATAGGAAATGGAGAAAGACATAGAAATAAATAAAAATTCAAGGACATGTTTTGGAACTTCTTGACGGGTTGAATACTTGTGTTCAAGGCCGTTTCATAACTGAAGAAATCCTCTGAGTTTAGTTTCAGTCATTAGTCATTTCTGCTTTATGTTTGGCGTAGCATCCGGTGACAGATGATACTAATCCCCGAGATCAATCACCATCTGATCTTGCGGATCTCGCCAGTTGTCCGACAATCTAGAGTGCATATGTCATGCCGTCGCATGTACAATCACTCAAAGGACTAGTTTGGACCGCATAAAAACCACATCTCGCAGGAATTGCGAGAACGTCCCGAGCTCAAGCGCTCAAGGCTGAAGAAACCAAAATTTACTCTCGCGAGCGGTTGTCGTGGTTCTACGGTGTGGTTCCAGAAGGACAGGTCGCACTCTTGACTCAAGCCACCGGGCTCGTCTGGACATCGCAATGGCACCCCCAAGTAACCGAATTTATTTCAATGCTAATGAAATACAAAGTGAATCTACTAGCTTGTTATTAGTGTTACCAATTCCAAATGTGCAAACTTCACATCCCGTGTGTCCTCTCTCAGGGTGGAATTGAGAGGTATGGAGTAGAATTGCTCTGGTGGGTGTTATAAACGAGATAAGAACCAAAGTGTCACAACTATAAATAAATGGTGCCAGTGATCGGAGATGATCGGACTGTGAAATTTCGGATCATTAAAGTACAACTCGCAACAGGCGGAATATTTATTTGAGTATATAGAGGCTCATAGAGCTCGAAATTTTCTCAGAGTTTATACCCGCAATATCATATGAAGTGAATAAGGTCGGCTCACATAGGGCCAGTGGCAGCCCCCAGTTTTGGGCCTGGCAAATATTGTATTCAACTCCGATGTGATTTTTTGATGGCCCACGCCAAATGCCAATAGACCACAGAAATTGAACCCGGATCATTCTCAGCCTACAATCATGCCTTGATGCCCTTTGATACCACAGTGGTTTTGATTTTATGACCTAAAGGTTCAGCACCCGCCTCGAAGAGGCCCAATCCCACGTCATTGGGATCGAAATGGTTTACAGGATGTCAAGTCGCGCGGCTCAAAATGTGGGCCATTGCAACGGCAATAGAGTCACGCGTTTCAAAATGCAAACCAGTAATAATGGCCACAAATATTCTCAGTGATCAGGGCTATGAAAATGGCCCTGGGCCATCATTGGAATTGAAATGGTTTTCAGGGTGTTTCAAAATGTGAATCATTGAAAAGGGAACAGGATCACGCGGTTCAAAATGCAAAACCAGTACTTGAGCTCTGGGAAGCGCAATAATGCCTCCGAGCGCGATCTGAATGGCTGTAAATGTTTGCAGTGATCAGGGCTATCCATTCCTGACACCTGCGGATTAGAAAATGGCCCTGGGACTTCATTGGAATTGAAATGGTTTGCAGCATATCAAGTCACGCAGTTCAAAATATGGACTATTGCAAAGGCCACGCATTTCAAAATATTACCTGCAGACGCGAAGTTCCCGGATGTCTTGATGGGGACAAGTCCAGTCATCAATCGTTCCGTGGACGCTAGTTTTGTGAGGCGCTGGGATATGGGGTGGTCGTCCATGATACCTCTCGCTGCATCCACTTTGGTGGACCGAAGCACCCGAAAAGCATAAGCTGATGTCCGCGCGCAAAGTTCGGATTACTCAGTACGAACAATATTTGGGTGAGAGAAAATCGGGTGAAAGTCCGCTGACGCTACTCCGACTGAAGGACAAGTTACACAATTCTTTTGAGGTGCTGGAATCAAGGTTTGGCATCCGATACGCCCCGTCACCAAGTTACAAGAAATTTAACCGAGAAGAAATCGGGCGCCAGGTCGAACTTCAAAGAAAATCGGTTGAAACTCCGCCCACGTACTTCGGCTGAAAGACAACTTCTACAATTCTTTTGAGGGGCTGGAATCAAGGGTTGGCATTCAGTAAGTGTCTTCACCAAGTTACAAGAAATTTAACTCAGAAGAAATCGGGCGCCAAGTCGAACTTGAGTGAAAATCGGTTGAAACTCCGCCCACGCTACTGTACTTCGACTGAAGAACAAATTCCACAAAATTTCATTGTGCTGGAATCATACCGTCTTCAAGGGTGAATCTTGCTAGATAAAGGAGACGAAAGGACGCAAGCTAACGCTCGAGGGACACCACAAAGGCGGTCTTTACCACCTTGCTCCAAATTTACCATTACATCACCGGCGCGGTTACTCTCCTGTCTCGTTTTGTGCCACTGCTGGTTGGCCGATGGTTATCGCTTGATATCCTCACTGCGGCAACTAGATTGTTCGCTGTGGTTTATAAAATCCCTATCGCTCAATTCTGGGGTTTGGGGATTCAAAAAGCGTTGTAGCTGGCTGATAAGCCGGTGGCGGTCGGGAACGGTGACGGCGATGAGCAGCATAGCAACGAGTCCAACATATTAAAGATTTAGGGCAATCCGACAGTGCCGGTAGAGCGTTGTCGAGCTTTGGCCGCCACCCCGCCGCTGTGCATGTCTGCAATCATCAGTCCCGGGTCAACGTCCTCGCTGTCGTCTGGAACTGAGCAGCACATCACTTTGGTATATTGCGCCGCTACACCCCACCCGTTAACGCTTCTGGCGTTCGGATGGAGCAGTGCGAGGCCCTTGCTCGCGCACCTCCCACCTCCTGCACTGCTACGACCCTACTCGATCACATTTTATAATGTCCGGGTAGAGCGCTGCGGAGGTTGAGTCACGCCTCCAACTGTGCTCATGATTGCCACGCACTCTTTGAGTGTTTCATTTCGCGCCGGATGTGATGACTGCGCAATTGGCAGCTGCGCATTTTCTCCACTCAACGCCGTGCCTCTGCCCGGATAACTCACTTTGAGTGTCCTGCACGCGCTGAGAGTTGGACGCCGAAATCAGATGGGTGTATGCCGCAACGGTCTTACCGTCGACGTCGTCGCCGATTTGATGGACGCAACCGAGCCCATCCCATATATTACCACTGCATATATTGATGTCTACGAAAGTATACATTCAATTGCCGGAATATTTTGTGGATGCTCGTCAAATTCCTGCTTTGACCCTGATGTCCCTCTGGTTCATCTGTGGCTCTGCACACAAGGAATAAGACGAAGACCTCTTCCTCCAATGAGGTTCATCTCCCTCCAAAGCTATATGCTGAGACTCCCGTCGGTTCCTTTGTCACGAGGAGCCCAGTGGGTTATTCGGCTGATGGCGTTTCGGAGAATACGGAGACTGATACCATAACAGAGGAGATTCAGAAGAGGATGGTTCAAATAGGAGCATTTAATATGTCTCCAACCACATACATTCTGTGTAGATCCTGTCCCGATGTCCAGTATTCTGGTAAAATTGGGATTGTTTCGCCGCGCGTGACACTTGCGTGCGAACTTACTCTACTGAGTCCGAGGGTGGATGGCTGCTGACTTTCACCGGTCAACCTTCCACCATTTAAACTCTATGATTCTTGAGTAAGGACACTCAGATTGTTTGCTATGAGATATCTTCGAGGATGTACGGTTAAGCGCTGAACGACCGAGTTCGAGTTGAGAGACTCGCCTGGTGCCTGAAACCTGAAATCCTCGAGCTCACCTATATTCCAAGATGGGATCGCACGATTCGCATCCCTTCTGGCGTACCTGGATGTAATCTGGACATCATACTGGGGCTGGCCCCTCATATGGTGCTCTGTGTTGCGCTATAAACCAGATGCGCTAGGTGACCACTTGAAGAGAACAAGTTTCAAAGCATACTACGTACGATTTGCGTTGAGCAGTTTAAATCTCTTTTTTCTCAATCCTCAGCACGCCGCGCCCGGGACCCTACGGGTCCCAGCCGACGGCGCGGCGCGCTTTCGGATTTCGAAAAAATTACATGGATTTTGAATTCGTTCCTCCTTCGTTTAATACCTTCAATGTATTAATAACTTGGCTCGATGTGTCTTTGGACCACCGTGAAGCGCTCTACGGAGTAGCCTCTGACGGCAGAGCACCCATATCGGCTTACCATTCCCAATTTCGAACCTCTGACCAGGTTCCGGGTTGTGCGGCTGAAAACTGGGGCGTTCATTTTTGCATGGTACCTCTTGTGCTCGCTAAATTTAATGCACTGCAGTACTGGCTTTGCGATAATCAGAGCTGTTGAGGAGAACGAAGCTGTAGTGGAGGTAAACGCGTTGAGTTCCTTAATTCAAGTTGAATTCCGCGACTCCCTACTGGCACTGGGTTGTCTTGCATCAATGGTGCACAAACGATGGTCGCGTTGAGTTCCCTGGTTGGATTCCGCACCTAGTGTTTGGTGTTAAAGATGTGAGCAAACAATCGGCGTGGTATATTTGGGGACACAGCCACCTGATGAGTCTTACGACGAAACGTTGCGCCCAAACGTAGTGGGTCCCCGCCTCAAGTATTCTATCCAGTACATCGTCCAGGTCGTCGTCGTCGTCGTCGCTCGCTCCTCCTCCTCCTCCGTAGAAATTTAATATAGCTAGTGGTTACATCTGCATTTCTGATCCTTCCTGCAACATCTGAGATGCGAGCCCAAAATTGATGCAGCGTCAGTGCCGCATCAGCGCCGCGTCGGTCTTGAGTGTTGCAGTGCTTGAACGATTTGGTTGCAATCTTCTTAGTCAAATTCCCACCCACAGACGTCGGCGCTGCGGCTCGCTTCCCATTCAAGGCTTGGTTTTCGAATGCGACTTTTACCTCCATACAGACCTCATACTGGAATGGATCCTGAGCCTAGTTCTCCGCCCTGTTGAAATTGTTGCGGCGCGCTGATGCGATAGCTTTTCACTCTGGTTGCTGCTCACTCCTATGGCCATGCACCTCAGTATTACGATGGAGCTTAATTCTCTATTGACATTTTTGAATAAGTTAGGTGCAATGGTCAGAAGTTGAACAGCTTCCATCTCACGGTTGGGTGGTTTGTGATCAACAAAGTATACATCAATACCACGCCAATCAAGGGTCTTTTATCATCACAGGAAACAATCTTGAGGTAGGAGAGATGTCTGCACATTATGTAAGGTCCCAGCCTAAGGACTCAAATAGACCATGGCTTGATCTGAAAGTATCCAACTGTTAGAACCACATTGCGGATATAAGGTGCCAGAATTCCGTGTCCTTATGTCTCGTTCAAGGGTTTAGAAATTCTCAGCCCCACCACAGTTGAGTCTGTTGACTGCACACAGCCGATTCCCGATCAGGTCCACTTCAACTCGGTGGTTACTTCAAGGATACCTGCTTGAACTTAAGCTTCATTCGGTACCCGAGTGCCAGTGTACAGAGAGTTATATTTGACCCATGGACTCTCAATAGGATATCCGCAAGTAGCAATTTCAGTTCTGCACAGTGACATAATGAGTCGTAGAACGTTGAAACACCATTGTTTGGATTGAATCATATTCCTTTGTATTTGAGTTGACTTGCGGGTAATCAAATTGCGAGTGCGGGATCGGTCAGTGTGAACAGGGGCCATAAGGAACTGGCCCAGGTTCTTCAAATTTCGTTGATTCTGCCCAGCATACACGCCGTGTTGAGGGTTTTCAGCATAAATTTCCGGGAAATTAACCCCCGCCGAACCAAGTTGTACAATATTTTCGTTTGGCCTTGCTCTCTCACAAATTTACATCGTTTTTATTATAACATAAATTTCCAGCAAATTTTAGGGTGTGTCTTCATCTTCATCAAACAGCCGCAAAGTAAATTCATCCGAAGGGGGGCAATATGGCAGAAATTGGCTTAATTATCAGAATCAGGGCCAGAAAAAGTATAATCTTTAATTCATAGTAGTTTGAACCGGTTTCTAAATTTAGAAGGTTTAGTTTTGCTTCCTTATGTTGAGGCCCTGTAATATCGCGCGGAATAGAGTTAACTCTGCGCAGGAGCCGGAGAGAACGAGAAACAACGTTTTTGAAAGAGCAAGGCGCCGGTATCGAACTCACGACCATCCCATTGAGGAATTTTCAAATCGAGAATGAGCGCAAAAAACAAATTGACATTCTCATTAATTTCCAAAAAGGGAATTCTTCTGAAAATTAGGTCTCCATACCAAGTCACTTTTCCGATTCTGTCCTGGGAATTGCCGTTGCAATTACAGCTCTTTGCGGTACAACAGGCGCGGTCCGTTTTTTTCTGTCTTGGCAAGTTTTCACGAGAACAGCTGCCCTGAGCTTAATTCTCAACCGTTTCCCCTCAAAATAGGCTCATTCGATTCGCATTGAAAGTCCACAGCGAATTGAATACCGGTATTTTTGATCGCTTTATGTAATAGAATTTCTTCCGGAAAAACTTGGTTTTGAGTAGGCCACCTGTAGCACTCGGAATACTGCCCTGATTGGCCTAATCTTTGGATATGCTATACATCTGATGTGACCCTAGCCAATGTGGGTGTTTACGGAGTTTAATGTACTCAAACTTCCATAGACAGCTCTACTTATGGTAGTGTCTGGATATCTACTTCGCTAAAGTGTGCATTAGATCACAATCACTGAGCATGTAATATAAATAAACACACCGTTGTCTAGGGCCGCATCAGATGTATTGCATACCAAAAAACTAGGCCAATCGGGGCAGTATTCCGAGTGTTACAGGTGTCCTACTCAAAACCAAGTTTTTCCGGAAGAAATTCTATTACGTAAAAGGATCAACAATACCGGTATCCCATTCGCTGTGGATTTTCAATGCGAATCGAATGAGCCTATTTTGAGGGGAAACGGTTGAGAATTAAGCTCAGGGCAGCTGTTCTCGTGAAAACTTGCCAAAACAGAAAAAAACGGACCGCGCCTGTTGTACCGCAAAGAGCTGTAATTCGGACCGGATAGAATACAGTGCTCACTACACTACCTCCCTTTAAATGAAGAGCTTCAGAGCCACAGGCTCAAGGACGAGGTAGGCAACGGGAAATCTGAAGGGACAGTTTTGCTTGGAATCATGCTGGCTATCACCTCCCAATCAAGCTCGAGATATTAGGTCTCCATACCAAGTCACGTTTTGGACGGCGGCTGGGCGCATCCTCCGAGGCTGTGATCACGTTGATGCATTCGTTGGGACCTTGTTTGGGTCCGCATTGGCGCCCTGAGCATGCTACAAAGATTTGGAGGACAAAGAAAGTTTCGCATTGAGCAGGGCTATCCATTTCCGGGGAGCGCGACTCAAAAGGTGGCCCAGTGAATATCCCACGATGTTATCTTTGCCTGGAAGCGTTGTGTGATGAATATCCCAGCGCTGTCATACCTTGCAGTATGATCGTCGCCATCGGCCTTCTCAATGCTTCTCCTGTACCCCAGGTCAATATCATTGCCACTGCCAGAGATTTTTATATCTCAGAGCCTAATCCTGTGAATGCAGTATTCTTGGCTTATAATTATTGTCGAGTTGGTACCCATACGTAGTCATCACAGGCTCCAAATTTATCGACCTTGTCATGACCAGCGAATGTCCCACGAATTTTTCTTTGGCTGCATGTGTCCCTTAATTCCTTACCAACTGTAAGAGAGTTGCAACGGTGGTTCAGCACAAGCAATTGACCACGCAAAACTATAAAGGTTTCACCAATGTGACAAATGTGACAGGATTTCCGGTACTGCCCACCACCATCTTATCAATCGCTGATTGTCGAGTCTATGTCGACGACGCACTCCTAACTACTCCTTCCTGTTTTTTGGGCGGATCTGGATCCCTCAAACATCCCGACCCCAAGTAACCTCGAACTAATCATGGAATCTGTGATACCAGGTTAGCTAGAGAAAACATGGAGTGTTCAGTTTTTCAAACAGTACTCCTGGGGTGGTGCCTCATTTCTGCAGTGTTTACCGCCTATTGTGATGTTTCCACTTGAATTGGGTCAATATAAACAGTCTGAAGAGGCAGATATGTGTTAAACCTTATTTAGAACAATGTTGCCTCTTAGAACTCCTCGCCTGGTGCATTGGAGGCCGCGAGCAAAAACAATCAAAGCTGAAATCTGATTCCGCACGGGGTTGATCCATCCCTCCTCATTTCTGGGGGCCCCACCCGTCGTCCCGCCCGTTCTCCTCGATGAGCTCGAATCAGATACCACATGTGATAACAGATGCGCTGGCTCAATCACTCCAAGCCACTGGTGTCCAACTCGGCCCGCATATCGACTTGCCATAGACAGCTACTTCAAGATCCTGCGCGCACGGGAGGAAGTCCTGCGTTTAAACAACGAGACCTGCTGTCGATGAAATCGGTTAAAACTCCGCCCACGCTAAGGTAGACGACAAGCAAACACAACCAACGTTCCAAATCGGGACAAATGCACAAAACCAATGCACTATAGAGCCTCTGGGGGGAATGAGCAGTTTTTAGCTCCAAGATTTTGTAGACAGACATCTCATTTATAGTCCTATCCAACCAACTTGGCTCAAACGCAAAAATGACCGAGGAGATAGCCTCGCAAGTCAACATGTGCCGCGTGAGAAACATTTATTGATGCGGACTTAAATCTGTATCTACATTTTTTCCGCTCACGTATCAATACTATAGGATGGTGTATATGACAACTAAGATATGTCCCCATAAAATGTTGGAGCTAGATTTGTGATATCCTGTCCAAATGATTTTACAGCTCTTTACGGTACAACAGGCGCGGACTGTTTTTTCTTCCTTTTTGGGCATTTTGTGATCCCCGCGACTAGAACACTCGTTTCGGCCTCAATTCTCATCCGTTGGCCTTGTCCATAGGCTCATTCGAAGCGCATTGGAAATGCGCACACAATGACCCCCCGTCCTGTATTGAAAGCTGCTTCTTGAGCCATGAAATCAGATTTTTGGTGCCTTTTGTGAGAATTTCCCACTAGAACAGTTGTTCTGCCCTCAGTTCTTCGCCTTTTTCCTTTAGTATAGGCTCAATCTCTCCGTGTTGAAAATGCGCACACAATGACACCCTCAGATTTCCTGTCTTGCATTGAAAGCTGCTTCTTGAGCCATGAAATCAGATTTTTGGTGACTTTTGTGAGAATTTTCCACTAAAACAGCTGTTCTGCCCTCAGTTCTTCGCCTTTTTCCTTGAGTATAGGCTTGATCTCTCCGCGTTTCAAATCCAAAGTGAACCGACACCTCAGATGCGTTATTCTGACCCTGAATACCCCGACTCGACACAGAAACTCCGCAACAGATCATCACGTTTGATCAGTGGTCAGTAGAACGGCCGCTGCAGACTCGAATGTTGCTCAATTATTCCCCCATAGGCTTATTTTCTTCCCTTGAAAAATACGCACAAGGACACATCTTTATGTCCCTCAGAATGTGCCCACAGGCCATCCTTGACAGAAGTCTTCTTTGCTAACCATGCTTTTTTTGCTAAACGGCATTGAGGACCTTCTCGGATGCCCACTAACCAATATCTGTCTGGATATCGCACCTCAGGCCATTTCCTGGATGTTATGTATAATTATATCGACCGGATGCATCCTATTTCATATTTTCCATGTATTTTCACCTGGAATGAGTGAAAAAAAAGAGATTTTATGAAGTATGGGATTAGGAATTCTGAGGAGGCAGTTCGCTGCGGATTTGAAACACGAATCAAATGAGCATAAAGACGAGGGAAACGATAAGGATTCGAGACCGCAGCAACTGTTCGACTGACCGCCAATCAGAAGTGATGACCCGCCGTCAATATCGTGTCCCTAGGTGTCCTATTCGGGGCCAGGAAGGAATTCCGAGGTGGCAGTTCGCTTTGGATTTGAAACGCGGAGAGATCAAGCCTATACTCAAGGAAGAAGGCGAAGAACTGAGGGCAGAACAGCTGTTCTAGTGGAAAATTCTCACAAAATTCATCAAAAATCTGATTATGAGATAACCTTCTAAATATTACCTTTTAATACCATTGGTTGACTTCCCGTAACGATAGATATTATCCCAGTGATTATCTGAGGGGTGCAAGCGATGTCGGCATACCCAGATCCATCGTAAAATTTACTCGTGCTGGTTCCCGCAAGATAAAACATTAAAATGAACCAGATTTATTGGACTGCGCTGAAAGCGGCGGATCAAGGTCGACAAACATATACTAACAACACGTCCATGCTCTCCATCGACCGCGTCTCCGCTCGGAATTCCGGATTTCGACGGCGCATTGCTCGCGCAAGCTCGCGCACTTGAAGCAATCACTGTCTGGGCCTGTTCTGCCCCACTTGGGGTGGCTCGCGTTCGGTCCGACTTGTCATCGATGCCGCTACGGTTGCGCTTGCTATTGCGTGGGTGGGCTAGCAGCGTTGAGCACGGGCAATATTGGCAAAGGCACCCAATGTAGGGGGAACGAAATTATCTTGTTTTGGTAAGTTTTCGAAGAATTGTTTGTAGCTCAATCAGTTCTGCACCGATTCGGGTGAAACCTAGGTAGATTTGAAAAAGGCCGAAAAAGGCCCGGAAAGCCGGCAAGATCACAAGCTCACAAACCTATGTCCGGATTTCACAAGCTTAAATTCCGCCTAAAAATATCTTGCATTTGGTGGCTTGTAGGGCCGTTGGCCGTGTCGGGCAAAGTCTTAACAGGTCTAACACTTACTGAATGCTCGGATGCATTCCGCATTTTGAAAACGGTGTTTTTCATTCACTTTTTGCCTTGTTGGACCTTGCGAGCTTGTCGCTTAGCTCGCTTAGCGGTTGCCAAGCCCACAAGGCCCAAAAAGACGCAAGGAAAATGTCAAAAGTCTGATGTACCAAAGTTACCATGCTTCCTGGGCCTCGAATATTTAAAACGTTCACCGTGGATTCAAATGATCGGACTTCACTACAAACGCGTTCCGAAGCGTTGTACTGTCGTCCCACCTGGGCTTGCAGAGCCCCCAGAAGCTGTGGAGATACGCAGAAATATTTACGATGAGCAGGTTAGTCGAACCAAAACGAAACAATGCGGGATTCTGAACTGTAAAATGCAAGTGCTTTGAGAGAAGGGGGACATCAAACTGATACGTATCATGTCCATTATACGGCGCCTAGTAAATCTGCGCAGAGTTTCCTGGGAAGTGTGAAGGCCGGAGAGGAAAATATGGTTTATCATGTGGTCTTCAGTTGTATCGGAACCCACTTCTCTCCCAGAATATTTGGATCGGCGAGGGTGAAGAATCGGGTGCAAAGTGAGGGTGAGGATTAAAACCTTGATTAAATCACTGAACGTTATCTCACCGGTGAAATTGTCACACACATGTACTGGATACTAGAATCTGCTAGAGTAAAGACGAGCCAGATTGGCTAGCACGCCGGTACGCAAAACGATTGATTGGCACAATGAACGTCTTCCATGGGAGTCGAACCCACTTCGCTGGCAGCATTTATTCGTATTAGCTGAGGGGAGTAATCTACCCAAAGATCAAAGAGGATACGAGTAGGCAATGGACGTTGGTGTAGGCCGAGGATCTATGCTGAAGTAGCTAGTGACAGAATAATAATATCTGAATGGGGCCTGGAAAGAGATCTGTAGATAATTTAGACATTAGAAAGGAAGGGCGGATGAGAAAAATAATCGAGGCTTACCTCCTGGGTTGGAACACGGGGAGGGAAAATATTTCTGGAGTCGTGAACTTCTTCCGCGGGATTTGAAACTGCGTCTCTCCCATTAACCGCTGGCATTCAAGGGTGGGGAGTGATCTACGCGTTGATCAATGAAGACGGTAGGAGGGAAGAGTAGATCTTGGTCTCGGTGAGCATGGCGTGCTGGCTAGACTACATATGCGACTCAATAAGTTAAGGAGCAGAGCAAGATTGAATATTATAATGAACGTACGGGATTTCATTGGTTACAGCGGCGTTTTTTATTCACTTTTTGCCTTGTTTGACCTTGCGAGCTTGTCGCTTAGCTCGCTTAGCGGTTGCCAAGCCCACAAGGCCCAAAAAGGCGCAAGGAAAATGTCAAATGGCTGATGGTGACCTTAACCTCGGTAACCTGCTGCTCAACCTCAACTGCACCCTCAAAGTCTGTGATTTCGGTCTTGTCCCATTGGTCCAGACGACCACCGCCGAAGAGGCCGGCGTGATGACGGAATACGTGGTGACTCGGTGGTACCGTGCGCCTGAAATCATGCTGTCCGTCAAGTACACCAGGGTACAAACTGTACCTTGATGCCCCGTCCTTGTATCTTACCATGTCTGAAGTGTCAGGCAATCGACATTTGGGCAGTGGGATGCATCTTGGCAGAGCTTCTTAGCGGGTGGCCGCTGTTCCCAGGACGGAATTATAAGCACCAGCTTGAGTTTATCCTGCATATTATCGGTCTCTATTCATCCTTGGTGGTATTAGTGCTAACATACACTGCCGCCAGGTACACCAACCCCGGATAAATTACGCAAGCTAACCTCGCGTCGGTCGCGTGACTACATTCGTGGATTGCCCACTGGCATTTGCAAACGGAGAGCTTTCCGCTCTCTTTTCCTACAAGCCTCTGCAGAAGCCATCTCTTACTTTGGTGAGAATATTGCATGGCCGAGACATGTATGGCAACTGATGAGGCAGTTAAGACATTCAATCCGGAAAAGAGGATGAGGGTAGACGAAGCTCTGAAGCATCCCTACCTCGCCGCGTACGTAAGTATTAATTAATACTGCTTGCATGCCGAAAGATCCCATGCAGATCCATCACTTCCAGCACGACCCCACTCAGCCCTTCGTATTTCTAGTCTGACAGTACGCAATTCCTCGACAGCATGTTCTTTCAATTCTAATAATGCCCATATACTTCAGTGCAAAAGGCAGAGCTTATGACGGGCCGGGCAAAAGGTATGCCTGAACCTTCCATTCATCCTATTGGTCATATCACCCCGCGTAGAGTTACTTTATGAGGAAGTCCTTTCTTTCGTCCCATCCATTTGAGGAAAGGACAAGGAGGTCAAATTAGCCGCTGCGCGTTGATGTTGGTGCGATGAAAGTGGAACGACTAGATTAACTGTACCTAGGAAATACGCAGATATGCGCTACAATAAAACAAGTACACAACGACCTAGGCATCCTATCCCATCCCTACAGCTCCGCAGACGGCTCAGCAAAACACAACGTAGGTCATTCCCGCAGGTACTGTGCGGCAGCAGCAGCGGCGTTCCGAGATTTGGCGGCCCAGCAAGGCGATGATGAAGGAAAGTGTCTCGTCGAGGACTGCGCGCCTAGTCAGAAAAATTCGAATGACCCATGACTCCGAGAGGAGGCCACGCACCAGGGTCCAGCATCTGGAAAAATCCCACAGCCTATGGAGACATATGTAGTCAGCATAGTCCGGATAGTGCTGTAGCTTGACCCCCTTTATATAGCACGCTGTAGCTCCCCGCTAAAAATATATAGTCCTACATAGTTGGTATAGTGGTGCATCAAGGCCATATAGTCTCATATCTTCATAGAGGCGTAGCCTACATAGTCGTATGTAGCTCTACATATTTTTTTCACGCCTCGTAGTTGCTTCCCTCAGACCAAAAAAAGTCGCAAAATAATAAATATTATTGGATACTAGTAGAACATCCAAAAGTCAACTACTCCGCATCAGAGGCGTCGTCGGTGGTCAACGCCCTCTGACATGTTTGCTGAAAGCGGAGGGGAGGGGGGTGTTGACAGGCCGTGCACCAGAGCGTAAATTGCAGGGAATACATCAGATGAAGGACTCGGATGTAACGAAATAACAACGTACCGCGCGACAGTTCAAACCAAGTGGATACGCTCCGCCATTATTCCTCGCAACTATCACTGCCCTCGGGAACCTGAGGGAGAGAGAATTTAGTGCAGTAAGAATCAATGATGGAAGGCGTACCGTACTACCGTGGCGCTAGAAAACTATAAGTGCCACACTGCTCATGCGGTATGGCGATAATGGGGGGGGGCAGTGACGGGGACCGCAACCGGGGAGGGAGGAATGGTGAAGGACAACTCAGGCTTGAATGTGGCTGTGATGGACGAGCAGATGGGATTCTTGAGTTTCTTGACTCTTGCCAGGTTCTTGACTCTTGACAGCGTCGAGCGTGAACAGGAAGCGGAGGATATCTTGAGTGGTTGAGGAATCTTGAGAAGTGTTGAGGTGTTTGGGGGGAGCTAGCTTGGTAGAAGGGACTACAGCAGGAGGGACCAGAGGGCGGGTAGAGTGGGGGAAAAGCGAGAAGATGGAAGGAAGAGGCAAAGAGAGCAACCATTTGATGGTGTTGCCAAAATCACGCCATCCATGAGTTGACGTGCCGGATCATGATCGAGCGGAGTTTGAATGACTTGCGAGAGATTTGAACTCTTCTTCGCTTGCGCATTCGATGGCGTACTGAAATCAAAGTCAAGGTCAACTTGGCAAATATTTCATACCTCGGGACTCGCTTTCAGTGGTATCGAAGTCGTTTTAATTATTTTTGGGGCCTATTTTGCCGATGCAAAAGCACCAAACCATCGGCTAGAACAACAGTACCTCATCATATAAGCTAATTGGAGGAGTCGTCAAAATGTGTAGACCACCATAGTAACTGTGCTACAAAATATAGCACACTATAGTTGTTGCGCACAACTATATTGTACGACATAGTTAGCGCGGGCAACTACGTTGACTATAGCCACTATAGAATGCCCTCCCAAGCTATGACAGCTATGACAGCTATATGTACCTATGTAATTAACCGGGCGACTATGGCCCTGGGACATTTTCCTGATGAGAGACAACCCGACTGCAAATATACACCCCGAAGAGGCCGCTCAGGCGCTTCCATTCAAACCGAGCTGAGCTGCTGGCGGGAAGAGCACTCGAGGAAGTGTAGGCTGTACGTCGGAATGAGGCGGTGAAGAGAACACTCCCAGATAAGTGAATGCAGTCAAAAGGTAAACCAGCGCAGATATTGGGGCATGCGTATAGAGCGCAAGCGAATTTCCCCCGGGACGCTGCGGAGGACCTCACAAAATCAGTGGACATCGCCGCATTTACAACAAACTTGCGAAACCAGGTCATCCGGAGACGCCGACAGTCCTCATAAGATATAAGCGGTATTCGGAATAATGCGTGTTCGAAAGTATTAATGGCGTAAATTCCGCAGTGGACGAAATCCTCCTGGTAGGCGTGGTGAGCAGAGGATCTGTCCATTGGGTTTGAAGACTTCTTTGAGCGAGCAGAAACCGTGTATACAAGCACCAAGCCCCTCCCGGGCTCATATCATTACAGACTCAGACATCCTATCCACTGCGAGGTCATGGCCAAGCCCGAGCAACTGCCTCGCGGTCACTATGACAGTAGTTTCATGGTCACACACACATCATTCTATGGACCTGAACAGACCACATTTGACATGTAGAACGATCTATGCAGGTTCTGAGATGAATCTACCAGATTTACAGCCGTTGGCAGTACCGAAGGCGCGGTCGAAAAATTTCCGGTTTGGGACGTATTCAAAGAATTACCTGTAACTGGGTCAGTTCTTCATGGATTTGGATGACACCATGCTAGATAATTCGGGCTAATTCATACGGAATTAGTTAGAGAAAGGATCTTGTGAAAATAGGTCATATTGGATGATCTGGCATTTTGAGGCATTTTGGCGAGGAATCTGATCTGTCATGCCCAATTCCTGTCCTACTGGTCTGAATTTTAGCTATGGAAGACTTTTTAACATTCTCAAACATTTCATAGAGTCAAAAGTACATAACATCTCGTGTTTGATTCAATCGCCGTAATATTTCAGATCCCGCTGGGTTGCCTGTTACGTATCCCGACCTGACTGCAAGCATCACAGACTCAATTATTCACAGTTCTGGCTCTATGACATGTTTCTAAATCTATGCCGGCCGTCTGTTGCAAAACAGCACATTGTTTGAACATGCCTAGACCTCGCTAGATCGCATTTATCTCGAAAGTGGCCCAAAATCTTACATCATCCAATATGAAAGACTTTCACAGGTTTCTCTCTATCACTAATTCCATATGAATTAGCCCGAATTATCTAGCATGGTCTCATCCAAATCCATGAAGAACTGACCGAGTTACGGGTAATTCTTTGAAAATGTCCCAAACCGGAAATTTTTCGACCGCGCCTTCGGTACTGCCGACGGCTGTAATGTCAGCCAAACAACATATGTCCATGATTGCCCTTGCAAGTACTTTCATGTTATATACACCATTTTTGCATAAAAAGTGATCCCAGAGACCCAATTTTTCAGAAATCAGGGATTTATTTTATTATGAGACAGGGACACTGGTTTCATGAGGAACTGAGCTCAGACGACCCCGGCAATTCTTTTTTGCCGCCACTGTATGGACTGCGGGACGTGAAGTTGATGGGGTTGAGGGTGGCGAAGGAACAGGATGCGAAGGCACCTGTCTCTTGAGTGGTCATTAAACGGCTGATACGCGAGGTCGAAAATAAATCAATGTGTCCTGATAATCGATAATCTTTGATTTCGGGTTTCGCCCCTCGACACTTGAAAATGAGTTATAAGCTCTGGAATTATCTTGATTGTGATGAAGTTTATATCGATATGACGTCGATATGACGTGGCGATTTTACCCCTTACAAATAGGCTTTGCCTTCGCACTTGCTTCGCACCGGAAGACTTTCACCCCCATGTGCCAAGAGAAACGTCCACTTTTGGCGTATTCCTGCGGCCACCAGTGGCCAGGACAGAAGAAACGTGTCCGTTTACATGCAATTTGGAGATCTACGAAATCTTGTTGATCTGGAGGGAGCAGGTTGATTGCCACCAAGCTAATTGCGCTTTAAGCCAAGACCATGCTGATATGCCTCATGATTGTTCAGTTTGCCACCACGAGTAAGATCAATACCCAACTCAATTCCACAACTGTGTCAATTCTTGATTCATCCGGGCAGGTTACAACCCGAAGAGCGTGTTGAAGGCCCGGCTGAGCCTTCAAACGAAACTTGCGACAAGTGTATACATCCTATGGATGATTAATATCGATTAATCTGGGGATCGACCGATCACTTTACTGGCAGAGTAAAAAGGGAGACAGAGATTCAGTACTGTACATTGAATCGGAAAAGTATTGGATCACCTGGTTTCAAATCATTGAGACTACAAAAACACGGGGGGCGCCTTCTTGATCCATCTCCCACTTTCCCACGCCGACGTCGCAGGTCGGCGGGGGATAACGTGAGATTAGCGGAGGTTAATGGCCCAGGAAGTGGGTTTACAGCAAGGGCTTATACCCCAAGGGTGACCCCCGCACCCGCGTAGCGTGAGCTACACCGCACATAGCGGGAGGAGCCATCGAGCCCATATATTACAGTGCCGGGAGCACTAGTACCACGCATTATTCTTCAGCGAGAACCTCGGGATGCTGAAGAGTGACTGGAACCAAGGGCATGGTATGTTTCCCTCCCTATGGTGCGCATCACCTAGCCACCGCCACCTCATGCTTGAAATTTTGTGGGCCCCAAAAAATAGATAGTTCTTATCCCTCTAGTAGAAGTGTTCCTTTTGAATGTAAGAAGATAACCGCTAGAGGGATTGTTATTTGGATTAAAATTGACGGAGATCAAAACTTTTTGACCACCAAATTTGGCCACCTGCACTGAATATATTGAAAATATTTGAAAAATAGGTGGTTAGGGTCGTAAGTAGGCTCAAAATGACGCTGAAATACAGGAGAGTTCTACTGGTCAAACCGCCTTCCAAGGGTTTCGGAACCGTGACGGTGAGAAGTGTATGTAGTCACCCGATCCATCTTGCCGTTTCTCCACAACTGATTTAGCACTAATTTGTGAACAATTGCGGTTCAAAATTCGTCATAAACTGTCTGTAAACAGGTGATAGAATCGGCCCAAGAGGTACACTTACAGCTCTTTGCGGAACTTTGGGCGCGGCCGGTTTTTTTTTTTTTTTTTTTTGGTAAGTTTTCACGACATCCCTGATTGGGAGCTCAATTCCCAACCGTTTTAGGCTCATTCAATTCGGACGGAGAATCCGGAGGGCATCCCGTGGCCCGATTTTTTCCACCCACCTTAAGATCATTTGGTGGCTCAGATTTGGGTGTTTTTGGCTGTACGAGAGTAGACTGGGTCTCATCGGCCAGCGGCCGTGGAGAGGATACATAACCCCAACTTTCTGACAGCCTTATGTCACACAATACCCGGTCCGAAATTTCCCGATAACTCATTGTCTACTTTGACAATAGTCTCGGCATCAGCACGGAATGTGAGAATTCACGAGAAAGGTGGCCAAGGGAGATCGTCCCACTGAGAAAAACAAGTCAGTATGGGGACTATGAATCTATTAGGGTTGTTCACAGTAGATTTTTTCGCGCCCTTTTTCGTTCCCTTTTTTCTCCCTTTTTCAGTTTCCCATCGATTTTCACCGGAATTTTTTTCCCTTTTAGAATCTGGCATGTAAAAAGGGTAGAAAAGGGGAAAAACCAAGTCGATACCTCAAAAACTGCAAGAATTCCCCGAAAAAAGGGTGCGAAAAAGGACAGGAAAAAGTCTACTGTGAAACCCCCCACATGTACCTCCTTTTTCTTCCCTTTTTGCTCCCTTTTTTGCTCCCTTTTTTGCTCCCTTTTTCCCCTTCCTTCTACCTGTAGACAGTCCACTTGTGTGTGAAATTCCGTGATCGTTACATAAAGAAATGAGTAATGAAGCAAAGAGGGAACAAAAAGAGGAAAGAGGGAGCAAAAAGGGCAGCAAAAAGGGAGCAAAAAGGGAACGAAAAAGGGTGGAAAAAGGGAACTGTGAACAACCCTAATGAAATCAGAATGTACTGGACAACCTGAAGTCGGAATCAAGTAAAGAATGGTCTCGGAACCATCGGATTCAGGTGAAGGACACAAGGGCAAATGAATTCAAAAAGAAGTTGGCACACCGTTGATAAGCAGTGAATGAACACACAGTAGAAAACACGATGTTTTTCGGTTTTCATTGTATAGTTCATTCCTATTATATTATCATTATAGGCAGTACTGAGAACCCAAAGTAGCTGGCCTGTGGCCAGCATCACAGGAGCAACGGGATGATGCTCTGGTGGAAGCCAGAGGTGTCTCTGACAAGTACCGCTCCGAAACATGTAGGAGATTGTGTAGCCTGACCTAAACATATGGGTATTCTACCAAGTTCTGGTAGTTCCGGTCATTCTGGTAGTTCCGTTCGACGAGAACTATGGGAATGATGGGAAATAGAGATTCGAGCGATTATTCTATTCTCGATCTTGGTTCTCGACACATTCGCGTCGATCCAAGTGACATGAGAACACCAGAGGCGGTGTTTCGATTGTACCCGAACGTCGGTTACTCGGCAACGTGCATCAGAGTGGGATAATAAGCGAAGGGAGCCCATGATCGTCGATCCTGGAGTTCCCAGGACTTTCCCCATTGAGTGTAGGAGCATTCTCAAGAACCCATCCTGAGCCATAACTCAAAGTGGGGTATCATTCGAAGCCTACATGGCTGGAGATTACAGTTCTCATGAAGATCTTCGAGGGATACCTTCAGAGAGCAAGTTACATTGCAAAAGGGCTACATGGTGGTTGATGTCTAAGCTGCCATCAAAGTCACCATGTGCAGAATCTTACAAAGGAATGGTCGGAATATACCCGGAATGGCGTGCTCAGTGCCCCGACCAATGAGAATCAACGGATTCTAGTCGCCAAGACGGATACACGGACTTTGGGGCGGCTAAACGGACCATTTACTTAATTCTTTCATTGTCATAGTCATATCTGTTATTGTATATGTAGTTAGAGGTGTTTCTAGGGTCGAGGACGGAGTTTTCCCCAACTAGTGAGCCTAGCTTACACCAAGGGAAACTTTTAGTCGATCTTCGGACACCTACCAACATCAAGTTTGTAGGGGTTGGAATATCACCAGTGTTTGGATTGTATAAAGTCGTCTGAGCGTGGCTCTTGAATCGTATTGAATCGTTGGAAGCTATAGAATCGCTGGCCTTGGGTCTTGAATCGTTGGAATCGTATAGAATCGCTGGTCTTGGACCTTGAATCGTTGGATATTCGGTTGGGAAACGTTTGGAAACGTTTTGGGATTGTCTTGGAGTCGTCTGTCTTGTTGTCTTGTTGTCTGGAACCACCACCATCTTTGTTAAAACCTTGCGGAACTTTGGTTTCGCTTCGGAATATTAGTGAACCTCACGGTTCCCTTCATTCCGATAAATCTCTTTGTGTTGTTTGCGTTGGAAGCTTTAGAAACCTCTGGTTTCCTTAGTTTCCATCGTTCTCACCAGTCGTAACCGACTCGTGACTTGGTGTCCGAGACAGATATCCTTCGGATCTCTTAGTTTCGTACATATCAAACACTTGCTTCGTCTTACAACGGCTTCTTGAACTAAACTTTCTCCCGATCAACCTTTACAAGGCTCTGAATCAGGGACTGACACTCGTCTGGTACCTCTGGAACGAACGTTACACCGCACTTGCTGCATTCTATTGGTTGTTTGGATTAGATTCGTCTGTTCCATCCGATTCTTTGGTTGTAGTATTTTGTTTGGGCTGTTTCTGTTGGTTTCCATACTAGGTTCGGAGCTCACTTATCACCGTGAAGGCATTATTAGAGAGTCGTTGAACTCGGAAGCACGGAGCTGAGTGGATCATCTTATAGCGGGTAAAGGTCGGCGGGAATGAACCAAAATGTTTGAATGAATTCGAATCAAGATAGCGAGTGGACAGGCCATACAGAAGGCTGGAATCCTACTCGAGCATACAGCGAACCCTTGGTGTTTAAATAAATAAAAAGTAAACATCATCTACCGGTAACGCCCAGAGATTGAGCTTAGGTACGTTGGTCGTACTATGACCTAATCCTACAACCCGGAGAAAACGCGGAATAAAATCAGCACCAGCTGAACATTCATCAAGAATTTGAATGTCCGAGAGACATGGATTTCTTCACGAAGACCTGAATGCTCAGGGCGTTGATCTGAGCTTAGGGGACTGTGGACTGAATTTGGGTGAGAGCCAGTTCAACGACATCGATTATTTCACTTACCCAGATCCTCGCAGGATTTTTCGAGTGCATCTTCGGGCTCGTCCTTCGGACGACTTTGATCATCTTCTGCAGAAGAATCATCATCGTTGGCTGTGATGACTTCAGGGATAAACCGATCTTCCGGGTATGTTGAACTCACCATGTGCAAATGGAACATCTGCCTCATAAAACAGTTGATAAAGCGGGTAATTGAGATGCCTAGCAATTTCCTGGCTGTCTGGGTCGAAGCCTTTGGCCTCGTAGAGTTGACGGAGTCCAGCGTAAACACTGGCGTCCGAGGAAGATCCGTAAACGTTCATCATAAACTGAATAGAAGGAAATCCGAGGTGTGTTGCTTCATCTACGCTAAGCTGTCCCGCCCCAGATGGATCAAGGGACCAATAGGCTGGACAATCGGGCCATCTGTATGACAATGGACCTGTTTGAAAGCCTTTATCTGGGCAGAGAAATAGAAAGCCGCTGGGTGAGTCTACTCTCGTTGCGGCAATTATTAGCTCAAAATGAATGTCATCCACAACAACTATTTGAGCCGGTCAATGAGACGATAAGACATCGTAGAGTAAGGCCAAACCATAATCCTCGAAATTTGGACGTGATCTGGAGGCTGCTGAAAATACTGTTCGCCTGACTGAGCCACGGATACGAGGGGCGGATTAGGTACGCCTGTATCGAAAAGTTGAGAGTGGTGCCAAATACGTCTCCACTCCAGACAGCTTATAGAGTGAGAATATAAGTAGGTGAATAGAAAGACATTTGGATAGGTTACAAGTCTCCCATAAAAAGAATCTCTGAAGATATGAGTCATTTTTGTGGAGAATTTTTCTTGAGGTTTTTTTGGAGGGGAGGCACAGAATGGAGCGGCAGCTGAAAATAATGCCGAAAATAAACATAAGCCAAGTGCGAGAACAGTAACATCTCGCGCTTACAAGTAGCCAATAACACCCGTTGATCAAGGGATATGATAATCAGGACTCCTACCAGGGGCAATACGGTCACATGTTTGGCAATGTAAAGCACTTTTTGACCTCTGGAAAGGTCGATATCGCGTCTGGGGGGAATCTGAATAGACCAAAATGACCGGAATGATTAGGGCTATCGATTGCAGTGAGGGCAATACAGTCACGCGTTTGAAAATGTAATGGCAGTGCGGGCAATGGGGTCACGCGGTTGAAAATGTAGCTGCAGAAAAATCAAATCTTGACAATTTTCGGTACACCAGTTAGTGCTGGTTAAAATTGGTCGATGTAAATTACATCGGCCCAATTTTACATGCAAATTACAGGGTAAAATATGTTTTAAAAGCTGTGAAAAAACTCACTCCAAACGGGCTCACAGGGCAGTCTTTTGTCGTCTTCTGCCGAGAACCTCAGGCCGGCTAATAAACACAGAACCCCTTCTGACGTGACACGGATGGCGGACACATTTGAGGATATCTCGTGAAGCGAGAGCCGATGTTTACACGCTTTACAATGTTTTTCACACCCTTAATGACTGCTCAGGAAGAGCCATGGAAAATTTTATCACCGGCGGCTCAACTGGTGTAATATTTTTCGCATCTGGGCAGGCAGTTCTGACTCCACAAGCCCATTTTGCTTTGTCCTCGTTCAAAAGTGGAATGGGTACAAATTTCTCGGTGGAATCAAGTTTGTGGGCATGGAATGAGTGCTCTGTGAGACCCACAGAAAATTTAACCACCGGCAACTCAAGTTTGTATTTGGGCATGCAGGTCTGACTCCACAAGAGTATTTTGTTTTGTCCTCATTCAGAAGTGGAATGGGTACGAAGTTCTCGGTGCAATCAAGTTCGTGGGCATGGAGTGAGTACTCTGAGAGACAGACCCATAGAAAATTTAACCACCAGCGACTCAAGTTGTGTAAAATTTTTCTGTAATTGGGCTATTCTGACTTCACAGTATTTTGCTCTGTCCTCGTTCAAAAGTGGAATAGGTATGAATTCCTCGGTGCAGTCAAGTTTGTGGGTATGGAATGAGTACTTTGAGAGACCTTAACCACCGCCGACTTGTTGTGTAAAATTTTTCTGTATTTAGGCAGTTCTGACTCCTTCATTCCGTTGCAATTGATTCGGACCGGATGGAATAAGGTCTTCACAGCACCGCCTCCCTTCAGAATGAAGAGCTTCAAAGTCCTAGGCTCAATGACGAGGGCGGCAACAGGAAATCTGAAGAGGCAGTTTTGCTTAGAATCGCTCTGGCTATCACCTCTCAATCAAGCTCGAGAAAATAGGTCTCCATACCAAGTCACGTTGTGAGGCCTAGATCGACGGAATACGGTCCTCACAGCACCGCCTCCCTTCAGAATGAAGACCTTCAAAACCCTAGGCTCAATGACAAAGGCGGCAATCGGAAATCTGAAGAGACAGTTTTGCTCAGAATCACGCTGGCTATGATCTCCCAATCAAGCTCGAGAAATTAGGTCTCCATACCAAGTCACGTTGTGAGGCTAGACCGCGAGTCCGTGATCGCGTTGATGCGTTCGTTGGGACCTTGTTTGGGTCATCCTGAGTATGCTACAAAAATTTGGAGGACACAGAAAGTATCGTAAGGGTTATGTATTATTGACAATATACCGTATCATTACGTTCAAATCGACAGGGGGTGTGATGCGTGACCATTTGAACCAATTCGACAATTCGACAGACCCTTCAACTTGGCATGACTGGTGTCAAAAAATTCGACATTGCGCCCAAACGATGCAGGATGATTAGGGATGTGAGCCCAGTGCATTGCACAAATATTACAACTCTTGTTGAACGGCTTTTCTGATTTTCTTCTGTATTTTCTGTGACCTGGAACAGGCACTCAGAAGGGTTTTTTTCAACCCTTTGTGCCACAAACTCAACTGAGATGAGGAAAACGAAAGAAACGGTTGTACTCTGGCTCCTGAATACCCAAAATAGCTTTATTTTGAATTTATAGCCATTTTTCAGTCATTTCGTGACCTATTGACCAATTCGACAGCCCCCCGCGTGATGCGTGACCTCTACCAAATTTCGACATCGACAAGGGGGTGCGTGACGCGTGACTATCGATTTGAACGTAATGATACGGTATCGGGTTTAGGGATTGGCACGGGTCGGGGTCAGGGTCTCAGAAATTTAACCCGGCAACCCGGGTTTGACCCGTTGTTTTCGACATTGACACCTGTTGATTGCCGCATGTGGCGGTATGACCTCGGAACTCTCCAAACTGCTACCTCTGATGACTACCACCGGCATCCGCTCAGCCCGCACACATTTTTGATGTGTAGTCCCCGCCTTCCCTGCAAACTGCCTACCTAGACTCATACATTCCCCTGGAAACTCCCCTGGCTTATTCCTTTCCAAGGTTTCCCCTTGTACTTGTCCCTGTCTTGTCTCCTGCCACCCGACGACCCACTTCACTTTGCACAATTTTGGTTTAATTTCTACCAGCTAGAAACTTTTTCTCGCTGCTTGCAACGTAACTACAAGCTTACTATATAATCCTAGCTAGTTCACCATCAATGAAAACGAAAACTTCCCCTCACAGCTCAAGTTGAATCATTCGTGCCCTTGCCCACGCTCTCTCGTGTCCCGCGTCGCTCTCGAACTCCTCTCACATGTTCGGAACCGCCTTTCGGCGCAGTCGACATGTGCACTGATGTGCCTTGGAACCTGGAGTCTGCTGGGATTCGTCAAAGATGCGGATGTTGAGGCTGAGACCATTTTAGAGGACCTTCAGAGGGGAGAGAACGGTGAAGATCCGGAGGAGCCTGAGTTTGAGGATGGTTACGAGAATGAGTACATGTTGCAATGAGCTGTATCATGGTCTACAATTGTAATACGTCTCGGGCTTTATCCACAACCTTATTGCCGCAAATCCCGCGGGTGACCCGCTGACCCCCGGGTTTGACCCCGACCCTGACCCGACTTCAGGGTCTGGGTGAGAGTGGGGTTGGGGTCCGGGTCAGTGATTTCTGACCTGGGGTTGGCCCGTACCAATCCCTAATCGGGTTTAAAATATTGTTTACGCAAGTCTAATTGTCGAGGCCAGTCCTCACGCATGCTGTCCCCGCATAACTCACTTACCCGAACATTCCCACCTCTCAGCTCTCAAGCGGGATGCAGGACAATATCCATCCTTCAGGTCGGATGCGGTATTGTCTTTCCGGGTAAGTGACGTGGTTGGCGAAGCTCCGAATGATCCGCTCGCCAGCCACCTGATTGAGAGAAACCCGGTTTCTCGAACCCTTGCCCGTCGTAAGCGGCCACTTCTCCACGGGAATGTGGTGAGGAATTGTCGAATGGTATGGTCACCTACAGTGGTGCTCTAAAAAAGTGCCTAATGGTGGTTTACTATGTTTGGGCCACCAAATGACTCCGGACAACTTGTGGGTGCGAAATATGGGTGGATAGTATTTAATATTCTGCAGTTTCCACTCTGAGGTTGCAAGAAGAACAGGACTGTAAAAGTTGTGATAGAGATTTGTTTAATATTGATATACAGAATATTAAATACTATTTGAGACATTGTTCAGTCATGGGCAGAAGTATACCTTGATGAATGCAATGTCAGAGCAGCCTCCTATAGAATGGTTAGATTCAGAGATTACAGTTGAATGGCTCAAAATGCAATAAGGTCATAATGCATAATGGCTCGTAATGCATACAATCTTGGAGGATTTGATGTCCACCGAAGTGCCTCTTCTCACTGTAGAGAGGTGCTCATACTGCATATTGCTCATAATGCATCGGATTTGGGCATCCACCGACCCTATGCATTATGAGCCAGTCAACTGCAGATAGTCTTTAGATTTTTGTGGGCACACAGCTGGACACTGCCTGCTGTATTCTAAAGTTTTGGTCAGTGTTTGTTGCTGGTCTGGTCTAGTGGTTGTGGTCTATACCCTCAAACTTGGTTGAGTTTCGGAAGGTCTCAGGTTCGAGTCTTGTTGTTGCCACTTTTTCACATTTGCTGTTGTTTGAACACTGTTTTTGGTTGAACGACCATTTAACAGAACACCCCATTTAACCGGGACATTGATTTTGTTTAATTACATAACACACTACTCCCTATACCCTCTCCCTCTATACTGATTAATCAAACAATGATCAAGTAGGATTATGTGTTGAGACAGACACTGCTTAATCAAACTTCATATAGATTCTTGTCAGTCTCATCATTTCCGCCATTGAATCTGATTGTAACTTACGTTCTCAGGCGTGAGGGGGTCACTCGAGCATGTCTTAGCGTAATGCCCGGATTTCCTGCAAATACGGCAGGATCTGTGGCGGTTCTGCCAGATTTCAGTCTACACCGCCAAAATGCCGTCAGGCCATCTCCAGATGAGATTGTCAGCTAGATACCAGAAAACATGTCAGCTGTTTCCAGCTGCGATGAGGCTGGAATGCTGCTGAATGATGCAGGCGGGATTCCCAGCTGGCGAGAAACTGGACAACCAGCTGGGAGTTGTCTTTTCTTCCCACGTGTGCGGCGGCAGCTCAGGAAATAAATCGATAAATTGAACTCCGGGCCAATAGAGTCGTTTTACCCATCAAAATTGTCACCTATGTCGCTGCATCAGCAAATTTTCAAAATCAAGTCGGCGAAGCACATGGATTTTCGCTCAGTCGATTAAAACTCCGACCATCAATGGCGTGATTGATGGTTGGTTCGTTGATGCCACGTCGGATCCCTTTCCTTCTGCCCCCGTCTTCCGCTCCCCCACGATCGCGCTCGCGTCTTCCGTATCTTCCTGGCGTCACGGTATCATTGGGAATGGCCCCGAGAACCTCAAAACCCTCAATTTCTCATTCCTTGCCGTCAAGGTCTTGCGAGCAAGACGCCTCAAGTCCCCCCTTCCCACAAGACTCCGTTCATCTTGCTTCAAGCCTCTCCTTCAAGCCTTCAAGCTCCTCCAAACCTCTCTGCATCAAGCCCCTCCTTCAATACAAGCCCTGGCCTCAATACTCTCTACCCCAAGCTCCTCCCAAGCGCGTCATATTTTTCAAGTCCACCTGTGCGCCGCCTTCCCACCATCGCCGACCACGTATACTGCGACACCTCTTGCCCCTTGTATCACCGTGGTGTTGGGTTTACATTTGAAGGTGCGCGCACCCGTTCTTTCCGCTGAAATAATGATGACATGAGTCCGTAGGCTACGCGCTGTTCCTCGTGCCACTCCGTGCACCATTACAGCATCCCCACCTCTCCACCCAGGTTGTTGATGACGTCCAGCGTGAAGTTGACGACAGCATCAGCACTGCCGGGGACGAAGCAACGTCCGTCCCCGCCACTGCGACGAGCCTGAGGCGAGGTGGAGCACAAGGCGTAAAACCTATATCATTTTTATAGTTAATGTATTCATTTTTATCCCAATATATATGACTTATCGTCCTGTCAATTGTCCGAGCAAGAAAGTACAAGCTACATGGCCTGTCCAATAAGGCCCAGCTTCTCTCACACCTCAAATCCAGGCGGGCTGCTTGGCTGGTCTCCAGCAAACCTGGGTCCACGATGGATCCATTTGCTCCATCGGCCCATATCCAGCTGGTAGCAGGCCCGGTACCAGCTGGTCATCGCACATAGTACGCATGACGGTTCCAGCCGCCGGCTACGTGACCGACCGTTGGCGGTGTAACCATTTCTGGAATAATTCTATTTGGAAGCCGGCTTCCAGAGGAAACCCCGCCTTTGGGAGAAACCATTTTGAAAATCTAATTGGAGGCCCCTCGGCCATCACAGATGAGTTCAACCCGGATCAACGGGTTTTCGGCAAATCTTCAACTTGATCAACAGATTGAACGACAGGGCGCATGTGCAATGGATGACTCCAAGAGGTAAGCGATCTTTGGAATCAACACACGCATCAAGCCACGTTTTTTGATGTGATGGGGCTCGAAAAAAAGTACAAATATATTCCACAACACATGAGCTGTTGGTAAAGTAGTCCCCACAACTATGAACAACTTATTAGAAAAGATCTACAAGGAATTTTGCCGAGAAATTGACGGGCATTGGGTGCAAATTGAGTATTGCAAAGTGCTTGTATGTCAACAAATTTCCTTATCTCTACGTCGCTGCAGCTGGGCCTGCCCGACTCCAGGACGACGCACCGGACACAGCGACTCACCGACGTCGTCGATACCGTGCGCCTGTGCCACTTGCAATCGGAAGTGTCGCTTGCCCACGCTCGCTCACGCTTCCGATGCGCATGGTACCCCTCCTACCCCCACACATGCGCCTGCTCGCGCCTCCGCGGGTCTCCCTGTGGCATGCCCGTCAGCTCGCGTTCACGCCGTTTTGACGTAGCCTTGGAGGAAATCGGATGATGTGGCGTCCGCGTCCGCCGCCTGATCAACATCTCGCCGGCGACACGCTCGGGCTCCTTCCGGCCTTCGCCGTGGGCGAAGGATGCGCCACTCGCCGGGGCCGCGGTGTAATTGTCCACGCCTGCGCCGGTGGTATGCCGGCGGTGGATTTACGCCCGCTCCACCTTCTGGCCAATGTTCGTACCGCGTAGTCCGTCGGGGTCGGGCGTACATGGAAACGGCGTGTGCGTGATGTATCTCTTCATCTTCATACTCGCACGCTACGACCCCGCGTCTCACGCCTGGCCGCCGCCCCCTTATCATGACATTCCACCAAGCACTAGACCTACAGCAGTATACTGCTGTCGGCTCTTGTGCTCTCACTCTACTTGTTTTGTTATTTTACTCTTTACTTCGAGTCTTGACGCCAGCGCGCACCAATACACCCCGACTTCCGGACACACACTCACAGCATGTCTGACAAGAAGCACTACCACTGTAAACAGACCTGCAGCCACCTGCGTAGTGCGCGCGCGAGTGTCATCATCATCATTACAGCAAAGTTTCTGCTCATTCCATCTACCCACTTTTGTAGTCCATCTTAGACGAGGTGGACATTTTCATGGAGGTCTTCCCCAGGCCAGCTTGCGCTCCAAACGTTTCCCATTGACCACTCTTAACGATAATGTGCTCCATGTGGCTTACTTGGAGCAGCTGAATGCGCACTACAGTTGCATGATGGTAAGGTCACTTTGGTTTTGGTCCAACAGCAGGAGAGAAGCATTCAACTACTAGCCTTATATGTGACCGACCAAACCTTTCGCCACTTCCTCCAGTACCAACCTCATATAGCAGATATCCTGTGACTCCTCCGGACACTGTGATCTCAGGAACGCCAAAACCGCATCACCATCCCCCCGTAATGTCGCATGCCCAAAGGCTCGAGGGTCTTCACCAACATGCTGGAACACCATCCCGAGGGGCGTCGACCCCTCGATTTTGGGCGTACCGTTTCCAGTGCGGTGGCCCAATCCTTCCTCCACCACTCCTAGCATTGCGTGTGCGTAGCATATGTACTCGAAGTGCCGCGCTCCACCGTGACTCTGGAAGAACGCGAGGAGCGACTCGGCGTCACCCCGTATGGTCGTGGGCCCGAAGAGCCGTGCATTCACCGATAGCTCGAATGTCATCGCAATGTCCGAGCAGATGATGGGGCCACCTGGCCCTAAACGACTGCTAGCAAAGCCCGAGGGAACCACACCTAAATTTGCAGAGATCGCTGACGGCCGATATCCCCCCGGAAGCGGCTGGGACTCTTCCTCCACGGCTCTTGCATGGTGCTTCCATTTCTCCTTGTTGTCTGTGACGTTTACTCGGGGTGAGTCGGCATTGAGTGGCGGGCGAAGCATGGCGACAACAGACGCACCAGTGGGGAATACCTCCTCCTCCTTTTCTTCTTCTCCTCCACCACACTTGTGTAGGTTTGCTGGAGCGATTTGTCGGTGATCTTTCGCCCTTTCGGCGGCCTGACCAGTGATTGAGCGTTGAGATAAGTTTGGCTAAGCCAGTTGGCGCCCCGTTTCCTCCTGCCGTGCGCACCCTCCTTAAACTCTGTGAATTCTCACCTTCCGATAGCCATTTACGAGTTGGAGTTTCTTGTGCCCGGAATTCGCGACGAACTCCTCGATTTGTGTCACTGACAGCTGTGTCACCCTGGTAGGGGAGAGCCAGGCGCTACAACGACGAAGGGGTTTCAGGAACGGCACGGAACAAGAAACACTACGCACTATTCTCCACCGGGGAAAAACCGCACGAGTTCTTTGCTCTTGTTCGCGAAACAGTTTTTCTTTTTCTTTTGTTTAATGGCGTCCGGCGCCGTCGCGGGGTCGACGATCTAAGGGAATGTTAGTACGTGGAAGGAGGGGATGCCACCTCTTCAGGGAATATCTAGTGTCACTGACTCCCCGGGCCACGGGGGGAAACCGTCTACCGTTCCGAGTACAATATCGCTCGTGTTAAATGCTGTGATTCTTATTGCGGGCTTCTTTCTCGGGCTCATCCTAGTTTGCGAGGTGAGTGGTCCCAATAAGTTTAAACTTGCTCTCTTATATACAGCAACCGTCCGTGAGAGACATTGATTGTCCTCTATTCCAAATCATCATTGATAATTATAATTAGATCCCTATCTAAAGTTGCCACGGCCATTCTCATGGCATGATGCAACGAATATTACTAAATTTAGGGAAAACATGCCAAGATTATACCCCGCCCGTGCGCTTCCCCGCTTTTTATCCCCGCTGTCGGGGGCACTCATTGACGATACATGTTTCGGTTGAGACTGCATTTTAAACATCTCGATGTCCAAAGCCAATTATGATAGAATTTCGAGCTGAAGAGCAGAACAAATTAGGCAGAGAATCTTAAGAGATCGGATGTTAGGCAGGTTGCGCAGCAGCCCCTCGAGCCACCAGATTTACTCTGTGGGTGCAATTTAATACAGGTCTTTCCCAGGCGTCATAGAGGGCCACTTTGATGTCAATTTGGTGCAGTTAATGGTGGGAAAAAATATGGAGGCCATAGCAAACCCGCCATTTTCGGAGACACCTAGAGGCTCGACATTGCCTCGTGCAGACCAAAGAAGAAGACAGCCAAATCAGTCCTTGGTATAACGAGATAAGAGGAAACAGCGTACTCAATTTTTGAACTCCAATTATTTGCCGGAGCTGCCGCAGGCACCTGTGAGAGCGCTTGAGAATTCTGCTGCAATTTTATTTTGGGAGATTCGGCCTGCAAATGGACTAGAATGTCTGCGGAAACTCTTTTTTTGTCGCCACAGTATGTACGCTGAGTTCGAATAATTGAATAGGATGATAATGGCTCTGGACTAGGAACAAGTTTACGCGAAGATAAGGTGTGAAAGACAAAAGTGTAATTTATGTGTGCCGTGATTATTGGGCGATTTGCATCATTCCAAGTCATACCCCCGCGAGGCCCGATTTCGCACATCGCCCCTGATTGTTATCGGAGTGCCATGTATGATTTTCCACTCGCCGCTCCTTTCCCTATCCTCGCTCGCAACCAGTCCAAATTCTGTACCGTGGGGAATAGTCAAAGGTTTTAGCAGGAGATTGTCTTCCGAACTGTATGGTTCCATAGAAGTGCGCCTTGGAGAGTGGACGGGCGATGCTGCCCAGGTCAAATTGAAAAAGGTACAACACGAATCTGTCCCAACCCGGCGGTCCAGAGCCCTGTCTCCACACATTGCTAGGCTCGTTACCAGCCTGCCTACGACCTCACATAGGTTATTCCTGGCATTTACAGTGCTTCAGAGCAGCAAAGAGATATGGGGCATGATTGATGGCGCGCGGCCCAAATCGCGCCTTGATTCTACTCCGATGACAGCCTTTTTTCGGGAGAGGGTATTCACTGCAAATGAGTCCATTCCCGTCCCAATGCCCGCAGATACTGTACTATTTCGACCAAATGTTCACGGGGTGTCACTCGTCACCTAAGGTGTTCATTCCTCGGCAATCATGGGAAACTTACCATATATGGTAGTCCGGCGAAGGCCGGACCGGAAATTTTGACGTTTTTTGGCCTATTTGGGCCTCAAAATCGGAATGTCACCGTCACCTAGGCCAAAAATGTTCAGTTCATGACCCTCTGTCACCCGTCACCTGAACATTTGGTCGAAATAGTACAGTACTCAGGCATGCATGGGTTCAGAAGTTTGAGTGAGACGGGGAAGATTTGATGGCACTAGTACTGCTTGTCTATATCGACCAAGGACTGTCTGTTACTGCAGTGCATCGACGGATGAACATCATACTTGTATAGCTGACCAGCCTGGGTTCACTTGTCTCCGACTTCGGCGCGCTCGTACTTGGCTTCCACATTTTCGCATCCGTTCGCAGCGAGATCGTGGGTTTTTTACTCGGGTGTTATCCAAGGTTCGTTCCATACGGAGTATAGATTGTAAAGAGAGTTCTAGTCAAGCTTAGGCCATTAGGCGTGTCGATGCCCGAGCCTCGAAGAGTTTTTTGAGGCGGCGATCAGACTCTGGCCATCTGGTCGACCTGCTTAGTGAAGTTCTGGCTTTGGCCTCTGGCCAAAAAGCTACAGGCTTTGGGACCAGGGCCAAAGCCATGCCAAAAGTCTGGCCTAGGTTGGCTTTTGGCTGCCTGAGATTTGGTCCCAAAGCCCGCCAAAAGCCATGGCTTTCTATTGTGGCTTTCAGGCAACGCCTGAGCTTGGCTTGGCTTGGCTTTTGGCCTGGCCGCCGATTTCTTGGGAGCCAACGCCAGAAAAAGCCCGGTCAAAGCCATGGCTTTCAGGCCAAGCCAAAGCCAGAACATCACTAGACCTATTCCTTGAAAAAGTCGGAAAAAAGTAAGAAATTGCCAGGAAAAAGATGACCCATTAGATAAGAAACCCCCAATAGCATTCTTTTCATCGGTTTCGGGGCTGGCATTTGGGTGTCAAGCCCAATTCTTTCCCAAAAGGTCGCTAAAGCACCTGCAAACGAATGGCACTGGAAGGTTGAAGAACCATCTACGAAGATGAGTAAGAATATTAATCAACATGGTCATGTGATCGTGTCAACTTCAACAAACAAGAGTATTTTACTTTGGCCTCATTTGGAAGTGGAATCAAGAGGTGGCCGATCTGCTAAGCGAGCACACAGATCAACACACGTGCTAGATGCCAAATCAGGACACAGCTCCGAGACACGTCTAGACAGGCTCTTAGGTGCTCCTTGAGTAGTTTGAGACACCAGATGCTCCGAATGAGGTACGTTGCCTCCGGAGTTACTTCCCAACTTGGAGGGTGGAGGGCCTCGGCGCGTGCCTTGATCTGTGTGCTCGGTTAGCAGATCGGCCACCTCTTGAGTGGAATGGGTACGGATGTCTAGTTGGAATCAGGTTTGTGAGCATGAAATGAGTTCTCGGAGAGCCACGCACAAAAATTCAACCACCGGCCAATCAAGTTGTGCAATATTTTTCTGCGGACAAGGCCGCGTTATTACATAATATAAAATTATCTCATGCCAGACTTGGTCTCTCCACCCCATAATGGCTCTTGAATATTGACCCGAACGATTCTGCTTTGTGCACAATCACCCTCGGACATCCGCTCCACTCAGTGGACAAACTCCGGTGGGAGATCAAACGCTGCCCATCTTTGACTCCCAGGAGCAATTTGACGGTCCTCCCCTTCTGGACCACGAGGGGTCGGTTCTCAATCTCTACAGGGACTGGGTGATTTTGGCGAAATTTCACATGCAGCATTCAGTTGTTTCGCAATACTTCAGGTCCATTGAGTTCCCATCGCTTTCTGGGCGACCCGACCGGCGCTATCGAAAGCCATGGTCCTTCCATCATCCAGTTATGTATTTATACCTAGTTCTATGATCTGTGCTATCACCTTCTGACCTATGTATAGCTCGGGACAATCAAAGCCAACTAAAAGTTGGACGAATTATTTCCCATGGATGGGTGTCAAAGATGTAGGCAACACGATGCGGGGGGTCGGTACTCATTTCGGGTGCAGCGGTTCAATTTGGGTTCAAATGGGATATATTGATCGGTGATACGATAGAGCTGAATGAGGACTAAATCAACTTACAGTACAGTCCCTGCATGGCACGACAGCAGAACTTGGTCTGAAAGGTAAAAGAGATGTCAGCCGTGCGTACGATTAAGATCAAGTACTCGCGATTAGCCGTAAGGGAACCTTCAAGCAAAAATTCAGGCGATAGACCACTCAGTGCTTCCACTGTGGCGGAGGTTATTTAGACCTTAGAAGTAAAGAGCATCAAAAACGTCTAAGAGTTACCGAGAAACAAGACCATTGACCATACGAAGTCTTCGAAGGATTGCATCAGGTTCAAGTCAGCTCGCAGCTGGATGAAATAATGATGCTTACCGGAAACATGGCTCTCCTGCAGCGGAGAAAGTACAAACCAGAGACGAGACCGGAATGAACCGCATCCGCCGACGAGATAGGCCGCAGAAAACGCATAAGATATCAAGGAAACAACCGCACTGTACTTCGTAATCGGGAAAGTCCTATACACCCAGCCGGCGAACGGAGCGAATGCTGTTGCCAGCGACGACATATTTCGCCTTGAATAACGGCCGAACATGCTCAAGTCCGTGCACCAATAAAAGAATGCATTGGAAGACGCACCAAGACGCATATCATACCTGCGGGAGAATGAACATGGCTGGACCTTGAATGTCGGCGTATCAATTCGTGTTCTGCCGTGGCGTTGGGGCACTCTACATCGTGAACGGCAAGTCAAGTGCGAAAACGCGGATATATCAGAACTTGACTTCATTTCCATTTTCAATGCAGTTCGGAGATGCTCAAGTGGAAGCTGCCATCAGTTAAAAAAAATGTGAACTACATTGCGATGGTACAGCCGAATCCGAGATTGAAATCTGTTAATATTATTATTGTCTCTCAAGTCCGTCAGGTAGATACACTTTCCGCGATGTCTGCCATGTGGCCTTCAATTATTGCAAACCCTCGCTTATTCAGCTCCACTCATGTGCTGCTTTTTAACATTTATTTCCCTCCTACACTGCACGGCAAGCCTTCATTTCAATTATAAAGTTTGACACGGTTCAGGCATCTTTGGCGAGTCTTATTTTAGCTGTAAGTTTTCTTCTTCGATTTATCTATCACCTTTACTGACATACAATCCGGTTCGGGAATCTCGGGCGAGTCCTTCCAAGCACTTCCTGTCAGCACTGAGCAAGTCTTTTGTCCCTCCTATTAATACTCTTCTAACCTGTGCATATCTGGGTATTTTCCTTTCAAACTTTCACTGGTAAGTCTTGTTGTATTATTCCTTTCTTTCTGGCTTTAGGCGTTCCTTGCAGCACCCTAGTACATATAGTTCCACTGACCGATGTGCCATCCTGGTCGTGCATGCAATCGGTAATACGCTGGAAACAGCACCGACATTATTCGGTCCCGTGGGGATCCGTCCTGGGACAACCACTGCAATACAACACATTCATTGGCTGAATTCTGACGGACATACTGCATCAATACATATTTCCAATTGAAATCGGCAATGCAGGTAAGAATATGTGCCATACATTCACCCAGGTTGACCGATATTTGACATTTACAGGATATACAAGGTGATTGGGAAAGCTGTGCCAGATATAGGTGTTGGCCTCACTGGACAGGTCTGAGCCAATCAACAATCATGAATATGTCTCTAAGATGATGTCCCAAAGTTTGGGATTTTTGTAGAAGACCCTTATAGTTGAAGGGAATAAAAAATGTTGTGTCATTGAGCCGTGGACCTAAAATCAATGCCAAACAATACTTCTTAAGCGAGCTCTGTGCCCGAAGGGTCAGTGACAGTCCGAAGCGACGAGCTCGACTTGAGTCCCAGATATCGGTGTTGTAATTCATTATTTCTCACGGGCTCGGCATTTCCCATCCGCCGAGTCTCCCCGAGTTTCTCCCACTTTCTACTTACTCAGTTTTCACCCAGCTATTCCTCTGTTCTCTGTACTCGTAGTACATTCTAGGTAACATTTTGTGCAGTATATAAGCTGGCTCTTGAGCCTCCCAATATTCATTAACATTTTTACTTCCCACTCAGCGCGATCTTCACAATAGGTTATGGGCCCCTGCCGTAACTGACTTCTCTCGTAACCTCGCGCACCATCACCCTGCATTCGCACCCCACGTCACGTCGATCACCGTCTAGCCTAACCAGCTCAAAAAGGTATTTTAGCGACGCACACTTCGCTTCTCGCACTACACCCACAGCCCAGCCACCCACCACAGATTTACCATCAGACCTGCATGTCCAAATACAGAAGATTTTACACAACTTGAGTCGCCGGTGGTTAAATTTTCTGTGGGTCTCTCAGAGTACTCATTCCCTGTCCACGAACTTGATTCCACCGAGAAATTCGTACCCATTCCACTTTTGAACGATGAAAAAGCAAAATGGTCTTGTGGAGTCAGAACTGCATGCTCAGATGCGAAAAATTGTACACCAGTTGAGCCGCCGGCGGTTAAATTTTCCATGGCTCTTCCTGAGCACTCATTCCATGCTAAGGAACCTAATTCGAGCGATAAATCCGTACCCATTCCACTTTTGAATGAGGAAAAAGGAAAATGGCCTTGTGGAGTCAGAACTGCAAGTCCAAATACAGAAAATATTACACCACTTGAGCCGCGGTAGTTAAATTTTCCATGGCTCTTCCTGAGCACTCATTCTACCTACAGTCAACTCTGTCTTTACCCATAGCCCTCAGTGGAGCCTAAACAGTATGGGTTAGTGCAGAGTATGGGTTCCCACAGAGCGTGGGAAAATATATGGCAAGTGCCGAACCCTGCCGAGTGCCAGCCGAAGCTCGGCTTAGCCAAACAGCGACATTTGTTAGGTAAAAGTTGAGCTATTTCTTGTTGAAAGGTACTAAATTGGGAGTCAAATGAGCACAAAATGGGTTCGTACGGGTTCTCAACATGATTTCTCGTCAATTATTTGCCAAATATGGTCAATTTTCTCAAAAAATGACCCAACTTGCATCAAAAGTATGGGTTTTTAGCTCTCAAAAAGGTGTGGATTATGGAGTAAGGGAGATTTATGGGGTTTTTGGACCTTTTTAGTGGGAAAAGTGCTGGTGGGGCCGAAAATCTATGGGTTACAGCAGAGTATGGGTTATGACAGGTACAGAGCCGAAACCGGGAAGCGAAAGATGGGTCTTTCGGAGGTGCATAACTCATTGTATCGACGTGGCTTTTTTTTTTTACATAGACACCATGCCCTGCTAGGAATCCGATATAAACAACAAGAACTAAACACCTATGTGTCGGGCAGGAAAAATCAAAGATTGTCCAAATTAGGCAATCTCGCGCACAGTTAAATGGTTCTGCTCTCTGGGCTGTTGTTCCCCGGGGATGGCCAGGAGGATTGCCTGTCCACGCCATCTGAGCAGTCTCGACCGAGTGGCGTGTCGGTGGAGTGAGGGAAGTGACGTGACCATGCCAGATCACGTTAATTTCGCTTCCCGGTCCACCCGTGAGAACTGGCCCGACTCGAATGGCCAGAATTGTTTTATTTTTTTTGCTTTTACACTAGATGCGTGCACGAGGTGGACAGGTTGCCGGGGACTGAAGATGTCATGGTGAAGCAATGCTTGCTGGCATTCCCCTGGATTTGGGTACGTCGGACGGCAGTTTTATTTCTCAACTCACGTCACCTGCTGTCGTGCCCTGATGCTCTGCAGCTCGTAAGTCCTCCTGCACGCCCGCTCGCCGCGCTCCCGCTGACCCGACGTGCCGCACCGCCGTTCAGGCTGTGAGTCCCCCTGCACGCCCGCTCGCACATTGTTTGAACAAACTTTGTAGAGTTACTGATGACGCTGTGCAACAAATTTGATGGCTTTCGTCACAAAAAATGCTCAATCCGTGATAACAGGCCGCCTACAGCAAAATTGCGCGGTGTTTTGAGGCAGCAGGTTTAAAAGCAATACCTGCTTGGGGATAGGGGATGTATACATCACGCAGAAGCTAGCCCTAGACGTATTTAATCCTGCTGACCCCGATCACCGGGAAAAGTCGAGGTACTCGACCTGAGATCCTCCGAGCTCATAAATCAATATGGCGAGGTAGCGACCATCTCCCAATACACTATGTGCTTAACTTTGACGTAGTTCGTTCCATCTCCATGAGGTTCAATGAGGCAAAGATGGAACTTGATGTGTTTCTGGCTATCCTCCGGCAGGAGCTCGGTGCGCGGGCTGTCCCTCTTATCGAGTCGGAAGCGGAGCTCAATGAAGCAACAAACCTGCTCTGTGAGGTTCTTCTGGCTGCTTTGGCGGGCTCTACTCCGCACCACCGCCCGTGTTCTATGGCCAAAAGGTGGTGGACTCCCCAACTCATGCACCTCCGCACCCGTATGCGCAACAAGAGGCGAACCTACCAGAAGTATCTCGTTCCCACAGCTCGTTCTGAATGGCTGGATGCTCGTCGCGTCTTCTATAGGGCTATTTCTCATGCTAAATCGGCTATGTGGACGACCTTTGTGAAGGAACTGGAACGGGTTAACGTCTATAAAGCTCTGAACCAGCTGAAGGAACGTCGATCTGCTGTGTTTCCATCCATTCAAGATCCCGAAACTGGCGCAATAGCACTTTCCCATCTCGATCGTGGCCGCGCACTTGGCCGAGCTTGGTTTGGCTCTAACGCTGTCGAACTACCGGATAACACTCCAGACATACTGTCCCCACCAGATGTAACCCCGGTAACGCGCGTAGACCAATCTGGCAGCGGCGCCCGGAGAAAGCGAGGGGGGTTCACACGGAGGCCATGCCTCTTGGTGAACTTCCGCCTCTGGCGGACAGGCAAGATTTTTTGCCTGCCTCCCATAACACATCTGAAGCACGTTCAATCACATTCACAGACCCACGTTTTCTCGCGAGTACCATCGAGAGTTCGAATGAACGGCCATTCATCCACGTCACGGACACCGAAATCGACGCCGTCATCTCCTCCTCTTTACCGTGGAAAGCGCCGGATCGTTATGGCATCCAGATGGGGTTTGTTCAGCGTGCATATCCCGTTATCAACACTTGGGTTCGCTCGATTTACAAACTGTCGGTCCTTCTCGGCGTAAAACCGGCGCTGTTCAAGTCCAACACTGCCACCCCAGTGCACAATCCGGAAAAATGACAAGACTTCCCAAAAGCCTGGCGTCCAGTGGAGAACTATCAGCACATCCTTGCTAAGCCTCTAGAGCGTCTCGTCGCGGACCGTCTAACTTTTGAAGCTGAGTCACTCGGTTTTCTTGACGATGCGCAGTACGGCGGTAGACCCGGACACAGCACGCTTCAGGCTGTCGACGGGTACGTTCATCGCGTTCGCACGCAGCTTGATGCCGGGAATACGGTCTCCACCCTGTTCTATGACCTCAAAGGCGCATTTAACCGCATGTCTCACCGTGTCGTTGTTGAGGAGATGGCGGCGCTGGGTTTCTCTTACAACAAAGCGAGGTACGAGCTCAAAATTGTTGTAGCGTCTGTTTATAAGAGACTAGGTTTCTCTCGGCAGCTCATTTGCTGGGTTGCTTCCTTCCTTCACCACCACCTCGTAACTGTGGTTATTAACGGCGTTCGCACAGCCACTTTTAGGTGCACACTCGAGGGCGCACCACAAGGCTCTGCGCTGTCTGTTATCATCTTCCTTCTCACCATTAATCGCCTCCTACGTCGCCTCAAAGCTATTGGGGTCTTCATGAGCTGGCATTACGGGTTTGTCGATGATACTAACCTCAGCACGGCGAGCAAATCTCCCTCGCAAAATGTTGCAGTGCTCAACAAAGCAGCTGAGATTGCGGTTAGATGGGCACACGAAGACGAGGCGACATTTGAAAAGTCAAAGACTGAGCTTGTTCACCACTCCCCGGGGCGCACCGACCTCTCCGACTTCCATGTCTTGTTCGATGGTGAGGTCATTCGTCCCTCAGATGCAGTTAAATGGCTCGGCGTATGGCTTGATTCGAAGCTCAATGGCGATATCCATATCAAGTCGCGCGCTGCCTCGGCGGCAAGAGCTCTCAATGCTTCCATGGCGCTCACTCATGCTGTCTGGGGTCTGAAACCGCTCATGGTACGGGATCTAGCGCGTGCGGTGGTTTTCCCAAGAGCGGACTACGGGTTAGCTGTTTTTTTCCACTGCCGACGTCAGCTTTCAAACCTTTGGAACGGGTTAACAAGTCTATTGCTCGCTGTATCACTGGAGGCTACCGTACTGCATGCCAGGCTGCTTTAGAGAAGGAGGCCGCTATTCTCCCTGCTCCTCTACGCCTCGAATCATCTCTGCTTCACCGCTTGGCTCGCTACCTTTACCTCCCGCCCCAACATGGGATTGTTCCTCTGGTTCGCGAGGCTATCAGTAATTCGCCCAAGAACACACACCGCGCTTCCCCTCTGCACTATGTTGAACGACTTCCAGCGGTTCTATGGCCGGTTGTTGTCCCACCCCGTGGTGCACGCATTCGGGTTCGCAAGAATCGCTCCCCCACTGAAGTTACGACGGATCCGTGCGCATACCACGACGGTAGCGGCGCCCGTGGAAAGCGAGGGGGGGCAGTCACTGAGTCCAATGCTCAGGGTCTGTTTCCGCCTCCTGGCGGCAGGCAAGTGACCTCGACTGTCCCCCCCGTAACTTCTGATACTAATCTTACCTTGGGCATGGAACCAATCCTTCCCATCTATGCACCCCCATGGGCTGAACCCCTCCCTATCACGACGCTCATTCCGTCCCGAGAGGATGCAGTTGCGGTCCTGGACCTCTTCACAGCGGATGTTGTTTTCCGGAGTTCCACTTGGTACACTGACGGGTCACTACTTGCGGGTTCCGCGGGTGGTGCGGCAGTGAGGCTCGAGGGTGGTTCCGTCCTCGAGACGATCCTACTACCTCTTGGGGACGGACAAGTTGCAGAAGGCGAGATTGTGGGTTTACTTCGGGGAACAGAACGCGCGCTCTTGGGAGGCGCGGATCAAATCTTGATGGTCTCGGACTCGCAGGCCGGCTTGAAGGCGATCATCTCCACCACTCCGCGATCTGGCCAGTTTTGCGCCATCGAATACGACCAGCTCGTCCGCGTTGCTATGTTCAAGCATCCTGCCCTCCATATCACTAACCTGTGGACCCCGCCCATATTGGGACTGTCGGTAACGAGTTCGCCGATGACGCGGCCAAAGCTGCAACTCTCCTGCCTCCTCCGCCCATGCTACCGGTTTCCCTCACCACGTGCAAACAGCGTATCAATACCCTCATCCTTGAACGGTGGCGCGATCAGTGGAAGGTTGCTAAGTCGGGCCGCGGGCTCCGGGCCATAGATGATTCCCTACCCTCGCTCATCTTGCGATCACCGTATGTCTCTTCGGCTTCTCGCGCTACAATCTCGCTCCTCGCGCAGCTTCGGACCGATTTTTCTTCATTGAACGCCCACCGATTTCGCTGAAGACTTGTCTCCTCACCTGCTTGCGATGCCTGGGGCGCCGCAAGGGAGACTCGAGCTCACTACCTGTTGCACTGCCCTGCCTGGGAGCACTTACGACCACCCCTTCAAATGGCGTCGTACGCTGCTGGCATTCTTGGAGCCGTTGATGTCCGCTCACTGCTTGCCGATCCCAGGCTTCTCAAAGCCATCTCGCACTTTGTTACCCAAACTGGTCGATTAAGTTAGTCCTTTCTTTTTCCTTTTCTTTCTACAGTCTCTGTACTTTACATCTCATAATATTCCCACCAAAACCCTGACGTGCAATCTCATCCTTCACTGTATGCCTTTCAGTTGTCCCAATACTCTGTTCCCCCTCCATACTTGTGTTTCCCCGCACACTCTCCGACTTTTACTCTCTTTCTCTCACTTATGATAAACTGTGTCTCTACATACCCACATTAGCTACCGATACTTACCGCTTCCTAGTTTATCTAGAGTACTGCCGCGTAGCCATTATGGTCAGGTACAGCAACCAATAGAACTTCAGTTCAGTTCAGTTCAGTTCAGAGGTCGATTTCGTACTGAGTATAGTTTCGTGGAGTATACTCACCGTGAGAAGCCGCCCGAATCTGTTCGAGAAATCTTTGCGGTTGTTTCAACGCGTTTGGAAACATCCGGTGTAGCCCCGCACGGTGTTAGTACCGAGGAAGAGGAAGATGTTTTTTGTATTCGGCTACATGTCCCCGAGCCGAGGCAAGCGAACGATTCAGGTTAACCGTCTGTTGCGCGACGCCTCAGACAGAGTATCAGAACTTAATGAAGTCGAAATTACCTCGAGTTTCAGATCATTTACTGGTGCCTTCAAGGACGCTATTTTGTCCCGAAGCAGAACGGTTCTTGACTCTTACCACCATGTCAGATTTTCAAATCTGGTTTCTTTTCGGACTTGGACTCCCGGTTGCTCTGCATTTGTGCTCGTGTCTCTCTCTGGTCCTTCCTGCCCTCACTTCACCCCTACACTGTCCCAGGTAAATACACATCTCATGAAGCTTGCAGTCCTTTTTATATTACATTTCCCTTCCCAATTATTTAGGTGTTTGTCTCAAGCTGCTTTTGCCCCTATCTGCCAAATCTAATCAAATCTTCGGATTTTGTGCGTACCTCTCTTGGTGTTCACCTCTGCTTTTCTGAGGTTTTTCTCCAGCCACTTCTCAATAAATATGCAAGCTTTATTTCTACTTTCTTTCAACTGATATATATTAATTGTCTTTAGGGAACCAACTCCTCCAAACACTCCCCAACGCGCTTGCAATGATTCTCGACAGCGTGAACGTGAGAATCGTGTTTTGGATAGCCCTCAGCACCATCGGGTGCCTCATGCAATTAATCATCCCCGCACTCAAGCTGTAGGTGCTCCCTTTCAACAGGTTCCAGGAGACATTTTTGGTGGTGGGCCAGTCCGGGAGCCTGTCCAACAGCAACTTTTGAGTCAAAATACTCGGACTGCATTACAGGAGCGTCTAGCACATTTACAGGCTCCTCTTCAATGGAACCCTGTTCCATATGGACGAGGCCAGCAAGTCAATGCTGCCGCAGGGCCTTCAAATGCCCCTCCTCTCAACCCTTCTCCCAATCCTCCACAGCAGCAGCATGCTCCCCGGCCGGCCATGACACCAAACATTGCGTGGAATGATGATGTTGATGAATTGAATCAAATGTTGCTGGATAAATGTCAGGGTGAAGAGACCATTTTTCACAGCGCCGATTCTTTGGTCACGGAGGAAGGAGTTGACAGTGGTTTCCAATATCCTATTGAGTATCTCAACTCTATCCGCGCCTCTGGATTGCCTTTGGCCAAATTAGCATTGAAGGTTGGATGTCCAATCATGGTCCTTCGAAACCTAGATCCAGCGCGTGGTCTCTGCAATGGATCTCGAGGAATTCTCACCAGAATATCTCCCCACGTCCTTGAGATTCGCCTCATCAGTGGTGAACATACTGGAAAAAAAGCTTTTATCCCGCGGATCTCAATCACCCCTTCGGCTAAACAACTTGCTTTTGAAATGAAGCGACATCAATATCCAGTTCACCTTGCATTTTCGATGACAATCAACAAAGCCCAGGGCCAGTCTGTTGATAATGTCGGTCTTGACCTCTGCACTGATGTCTTTGCTCATGGCCAACTCTATGTGGCACTTTCTCAGTGCACTTCAAGCCAAAGAATTAAAGTGCTTTTCAAGAATGATACCACAGTCACCAAAAATATTGTATACCCAGAGGTGCTTCTTTGAGAACAGTACACATTTTCGCAATGATTGAGATACCATTTTTACTGATGTGGTTTCACAGGTTCTACATATGTGTAGATCAGTTATTTTAATGTACAAAATATTTGCTTTAAAAGGAATTTCATTACGACTGAGATTTAGCTGTGCCGTCGCCGTGCCAAAGGCACGGGTACTAAAGCTTGTTTGAATGGACTTTCGATGCCCCAGGTCACGCTTTTCAATGCCTCAGGTCACGCTTTTCAAAATGCAGGCCATTTCAATGGACTTTCGATGCCCCATGTTTGGAATGCACCCTTCAACAAATGCCTTACCCTTCTACCGTCTGAAATCCTATAAAAATTCCTGATGATGCCCATCCATAATGTGAAAATTCGGCCGCTGTGGGGAATTATCATAAAACATCTGCCGCTCAGCAGCACATCTTTCTTCTGTCTAACAGTGCATCTGAACCTGTTGGCTTGACGGGATGTTGTGGATTTGGCCTTGATCTAAAAATGGTGTATACAGGCTCAAAGTACTCGTAAATGCGACCATATTGATATGTTGGTTGCCCTCATTGCAGCTGTTTGGATTAGTATGGAGAGGCCTGAGGCCTCCTGAAAAGGAACCAACCAGGGCACTAGAAAAAAACCTAAAAAGACAGTTCGGACTGAAATTTCACGGGCTATCACGCCAGCAATACCCGGTCAAAATCCGTTCACTCTTTGACAAGGGCTGGCGCATCCTCAAGCAACAAACCCCTGGGCTCCAAAGTGGCCTCTGCATACCCCAACCACGCAACGAGATATTCCGCACCATCACCCGCCATGCGCTCCGCCAGGATCTCCAAGATGAAATAGCGCGGCTGCATGACAACTGGACCCGCTCTGACTTTGACTGTTTGGCAAGCGGGATCCGCCCACGCCTTGGGGAGGGCAGCCAATGCAGGGAGCCCTCTGGCGACGGCTGAAACCGCCCGCGCAGCTGCGTGCGGCTACCGATGCCGACGACCGTCGGGTAGGCCACGCGGGCCTACTTGTCTACTTCACACACTGCATGCTCCATATCTGCGAGCCTAAGATCAATCTCCTCGCCCGCGGGACCACGTAGATAAGTGAATACAAGCCAAAGACGCGCAAAATGCACGCGCTGCGTCTCAACCAACCAGCGCGGGATGTCTCATTCGATATCCGGGACAGCAGTCTTGGCCCGACTGCGTTCGAACATCTTCACCGGGCCCAGGCACAACGAATGCCATTTTAAAGCCCGTGCCTCACCATGAAACCAACCATCCAATGCATTATAATATATTTCAGTCGGGTTCAGCAGGGATACGGGAGCACTTGGTTTGAATAGATGCCCTGCATTCCGGATTTCAACACCCCACGAGCAAGGGCAAAAAATCTATTTCAGCTATCCTCGGAAGGACAATGGACCTATTCTGAACCCCATGCCTCACTGGAATCTTCTCTCGCTTCGCTCGGGTTTTCTCTTGGCCTCCCACCCACCCTTCACTGTGGTCTAACCAATTTATTAACTCACTACTTAAATCTCTTTACAGGGTAGTCTATTCATGTTCACTAGTACCAGTACTCAGTTAGGGCCGATGATGGGTATCCCGCCCAGGAACCCACATCGTGCCGGGGAGTCAATCGGCTTCCGCCCGGTTTCAATCTATTGTAATTCTGGGCCTCACGGCCGCCGTTTGGTGCCAGCAAGCCTCGACGCAGCACAATGCACAAATCGGCGCCGTCACCCCCCTCCGTGACGCTTGACTGCCGAATTGAACGAAAAAAATACAGTAAACTGAAACAAGTCGTGCCTTCGCTTCGCTCCGGCGTAGGCAGCAATGTGGAAAACTCGGATGAACCCAAGGTACTTATTTAGGCTACCCCGCTCGTTATTCTACCAACAACTTTCATGACAATTACCCACCTACAGAGCACCCTTTGTGCAGCGGTTGCAGCGTCCTTCCGACGACGCCGCCGCGCAACTACGAAAGGAAGGAAAGATCTCGAGGTCGTGATGGTTTCCCGTTCGGCAAGTTGCGCGGGCAAAGGCAGTAGAGTTGAAGGAGTGTCATCGTTCTGATCAATTACCACGGAAGGCGGTCGATCCACCGGGGAGACATTTGTCGCAGTGAATGAAAATGTCTTCATCTCCAACGACGGGGAGGCAAGTATCTCCGAAACGGAAATTTCAGGGGGAGGCGGTGGGTTATGGTGATTGTCTGCTTGAGCTTCATCCGCTTCGCTCGCTTCGTCCGAGAGATACGAAGGCTCTTCCGTAAGCAATTGGGGGTCCGGCAGGCGTCAATTGCGCCGCACTACCACTAAGGCGCGCACCGACGGGCCGGCAGAATGCACTATGGGTTGCGTATGCAATCATGGCTGAGAGAGCACAAGCACACAGTGCTGTAAAGACCGGCAATAGCCGGGTGGAAAGCGTAGAAATGACGGCAATACAGCTTGTTCCCTCGTGTTCTTTCCGTTCAGTCTGAAATGGGTGACTTTTTATTGCAGCTAGGGCGCTATTTACTTACAGCCTTGTCTACAGCCCATGGAAGGCCCCTGGACAGCCTTGTCGACCAGTGGGCGGTCTTGCTCTCGGATGGCCCGGCAACCGAAGGTCAGATAAATATGAGGACGCGTAGAAGTAGTGTGCGTAACACGTTTATGGACCCTCCATTGGAAGAGGCCCCAAAGCGCCATACTAAGGTTGCGCTCAAGATAGACACCAAGCTTGCGTCATGTGATACTCGTTCGTAATGTCGGGAAAATGGGTATTGACATGACAACATAGACATGAGAACTGCGACGTCGATAACCACACTGTATTCTTCCACTTCGACGTTATTCGAGATCTCACCAGGGGCTCTGGCCCAAATTTCACGGGGTTTCCCTGCATTTGGAGTTCCGATGATCAGAGATGCCTGGGACAACTGTCGTTCCCACATAGTGGACGTTGCCCTTTTTATCGTAATTGTCTACACTTTTGTATTTCCGTGTATAGCTTCGCCATATTGAATTCGGAGGACAACAGGATCAGTGTGGTGTGGTGCGATCTGGATCCGATTATGTTGCAAAAATATGCGAGGCAAATGTTTGAAAAATAATCTGTTGAAATGGCGGTGTAGGATCTTCCAACGCGTCGCCCACTCATTCGCACGATGGACGACATTTTGTCCCTCCTCCACTCAAAATTCACCTCTTTTGGCTCATGCGACCGGGGCATTCATCAACAAACCGAGGTAAGAGTTATTATCGTTGAAGCGTCTGTCTACGAACAGCTATTTGCGTAGGGGATCGTATGAATATCGATTCAAGTACATAGTGGGATGGTCCTGGCCCAGGCGACGCCACGATCGACTGGGAACACACATACATCAGAACATCGGAACAGTTCCGACCACTGGGACTTACCGCGTGGCTGCTCAGTGCAAGACCTTTGCTGACCTCAGTAGAGCTCTTTCTTAAAACCATGTGGGCCAACCACCCAATGGCGCATGCGCACTGCTCATGCCCCTTGGCAGCCATGGAGAGCTTCTCCCAGAGTGCGTGCAGCACTGCCTGCGTCACCTCGTCCGGAACCGGCTCCGACAGCACGGCGATGTCGACGTCTGTGAGGAAGGTCCACTCAAGGTTGCCAATGTACGACTCGAGGCTGCGGAGCGAGTGCGAAAGTTTACGTTGGCTGAAATTCTGGTCGAGATCGTCGTTCTCCTCACCTGTGAGAAATTCGCCCTGGACTTGGCGACGAAGTTAGTGTAGGTCTTGTCAATCGCCGTTTGCGACCGCTTTTGCGACGCCTTCACGGCTTCTAGCTTTTTGGACAGCCACCACCCCCCAAAATATCTTCCACTGTTGTGGAGTGATGATAGTGAACCACTGCCGGTCGAATAAGGTGCTCCCGATGTTGAGGCACGTTCAGCTGTAATGTTCAACATCCAGGATGGTTCGGTCCTTACCGCTATCGGTTGGCTTAACACTGAACAGTTAAATGAGTATGACGGAGATATATTCCAGGATGGAATGGGCCCACCGTGCTTTGTTTTTTTTATGACCTCCGCTGTCTCAATTTCATCGGCATGTTTTTTTATTGCCACGGGTTTTCGGAGCAGGAGGTACATCTGCGTCCATATCAGAAGGCGGCGACGAAGCCCCAGAAGTGAGAATAGGATATGAGGTCATCATCGGTAGGATGGGTGGGCATGGATTTTGCGGTGGTTGGATCGGAGGTGCAGGTGACGGCAACATAGCAGCAGGAACAGGCGGGGTTTCCGGAACCAAGACAGTCCCTTCACTGGCCATAAAATGGAAAGGTGTAGGACTGTTCATGCCCGAGGTCGAGATGAAATCATGAACGAAATTCACGACCTGGACAGTTGACAAATTCTGGGGGTGATCCAACTCGATTGAAAAATAAGAAGCCGCAATGTCGTAATATTTTGCTGGGTTCATCGCAACATCGTCTCACGGGAGACCCGTGCTATTTGAACGCCAATGGGCTGATAATACTCTGGTCGGTCATACGGTATGGCCAATTGAAATCTAGATTTACCCCAACATTGTTCGAAATAATCACAAAGAAGCATCCGCATGTCTCCAATGGCGGCATTGTGCACATCAATGGAAGGGAACACAGGTTGGCCATTTGAGTTACGAGGAATCAATGGATTCACTATGGTCGGACCTGGAACTGTTGAGATTGATCTCATAAATTGGAGCAGATACTTACGGGGTATCACCCTTTTGGCAAAGTCGGACCAGGCCTGGCCGTATTGAAGCTCAAGCTCCTCGTGACTACCACCGAAGTGCACCTGGTTGTGCACCGAGTGACCATGGATCCTAGATTGAGTCATTGACAGCGGGGGCGATAATAAGCCAGAAACAACCCACATTCCAGCCCTCAGGTCACCACCGGCAGGCTCACGGAAGGCATAGAAAAGCACCATCTCGGCGTCTCCCAGCAATTTGCGGCATAACTCGCGCAGTGCCAACTTGATACAATTGGCGAATTCCTCTTGATTCCTGGTATTGCTCACATATCAGTATATGTATCAAAAGAAAGAGAAACATCGACGTACTTTCCAACATCTCTGACTTCTGCCTCAGCCAAGTTGTTCCAGACAGATTGATCTTCGCCGCTAAGTGAATCCCATTTCTCCTTCAAGATGGTCTGCTACAGTGTAGCAGAGTTTTTAATGCCGGTGTCGAGCGATCGCTGGTGGATTGCGGAAGAAATGCAATGGTGGTTGTCCCGGGTGAATAGTTCCCGACCGGTCATGAGCAAAGAGAACTTCAGAAGGGGATTGGATTTCTTGAGTTCGGATACCGAAAAAGATGGTTGTGCCGCATCCGACTTGAGATAGACCTGGTTCCGATAATTGGCGAACTTTCTGACAATCATCTGTAACCGGGATACTCAGTCTATGCCCGTGAAATATCAAATATCCATTTACCTCGAACCAGTCCTTCCTCGAATACTTCTCAAAGTAAAGCGTTAAAAAGAGAGTCGAATCCAGGATATTTGAGGCTTGGGTTTGTTTCTAGCGCGTCAATGCAACACTGGAGACCCCTTCTCCATCTCCTTCACAAAGACAGGGAAAAAGGATTCGATGTAGTTGTTTTGGTGTTTGGTGAACTGACCCTTCTCATTGGTGAGCAGGTATCCAAGAGAATTGGCCTTGCAGCTGTAGGGGTGCATTCCCACGTGACTCCCTGAGGACACAGAAGCCAAGGCAGGAGGTTGGTTACAAACAGATGAGGTATGTACAAAATACTAGCTGCTTTTATACCTATGGAACCTGCTGATTCATTGTCGGGCGGCGCATTAGTAATCCCGAGTGATTACTAACCCCGACTCCCACGGTTGACCGAGTTCCGATGCTCGCACAGCCACCCAATATTCCAACAGCGGCCGAGGGCGGTGCAGAGGTGAGGACAATGGTGGGAGAAGCGGGAACAGAAGAAGATAAAATGGGGGATGTCTTCGCAGCACTGGCAGGTCTGGCACAGCGGGGACTCGACGCGGTGGGTTTTGTGGAGCCACGTGTTGAGACCAACCATACAGTAACCCTAGGAGTTTTGCTTAAATAGATGGCGTTGAGACGGTAATCCTGGATTAAATCTGGGATGAATTAATCCGACCGTATTTGGAAATAGATTAAAAAGAAAACACCTCGGGAACTCGAACTCGTGCGAACAAATAACAAAAGTATCATCACTACCACTATACCACACAGCCAAAGATATAGTGTGATAGCTCGGGCACAGCACCCTCGCAGGCTTAGGGTCTATTGCTCACCACCTTTCATTGAAATGTTCCTCAGCCCGTACAATCAAAGGGTTGAACCCACAGATTAATCACAGTTTTAAATCTTGATGAAACAGGATGAAAGATGCCAGTACCGTGCACTCTAGATGAGTCGGTAACCTGAGTGAAAGCTGTGTTAGTAAAGAATGAGAGACTAAGGAGTTTAAACCAGTTAACTTCTGAATATAAACAGATTAATGAAGGAAGGAAGAACAGCGCACCATTTAAAGTCTTGAATTACTCTGATGATAAGTTTGAGCTGATATCACACCACCTTGAAATAACACATGGAACTTACAGAGCTCAACCCACCTGGCACCTTGATCACTCTACTCATCAACATTTTTGCTCCTCTGTTCTGGTTCCCTGTTTGTGCCTTAACTATGATCACTTCTGTGGGACTTCTACAGCTGTTTGCATAAGTCCGTGAACATCCGTTTTTTTCGGACCGTCACATGGTGATCAGAGACTGCGGAGGCCAAAAGGTACCATGCAGGGAGTTGATTTGGGGGGGATTGTCCTTATCAACACACAGACTTAAAGGTACCAAATAGGTCTCTGCAACATTTTGACAATCTCCCGTCAAGTCCGGAGCATCGGCCCGGGTACGTGAAGGCGCGACAAAAAAACGCGTGTTGACGGACTTCTGCAGGTGGACACTGTAGGTGGACCCTAAAATGGAAACCTATACATCCAAATCCAGTTAAAATATTGTGATGTGCTTCATTCTGGCTTTTCCGGGAGCGGAAGCCTGTGGAATGACAAGGAGGAGCAGTCGGCACAACAGTCAGCAATAGTGTTGTTCAAAGTTAGCCTTTTCGCGTTCCTTTTCGTGCTCCTTTTCGTCTCCTTTTCGCCATTTTTGCGCCAAAAATGCGAAAATGAAACAAAAGGAGAACGAAAAGGAGCGCAAAAAGGCCAACTTTGAAACCCCCCCCTCCTGTATTTTCGAGAAGGAAGCCTAGTAGGAGAGTATTCCTTCTCTTGAACACATTTCGGCAGTCATCGGCAAGGGATCTGCCGTTGAAACTCCGAGCCAGCCGAGCAGGCGATCAGTGCACCCATGTTTATCTCAGAACACGCGAGCTGCTCCAGTCTTGTGATTAGCCTCTGCATGTCTCTTAGGAGCTTTAGGTGTTTAGTAGGTGCTCTAGCAGGGGAGTGGTTACCACCACTGCGAATGGCACTGGACTTTGCGGGTGCCTTTTTACGTGACTTTTTCGGAGAGGTCCAGCCCATGAAATGTACAAATGGTATTCACTAACAATGGGTAGTAGCTAGTAGGATAGAGAATGTGTGATGAGAACGTATGGAGGGAAAGGACAAAGGGAATGATGGGATAAAAGTCTGGTGCGGAGTTCCAAATATCGGCAGAAGAAGGAGGACAAGTAGGACGACGAAAAGGAGCATTTTGGCGAAAATGGCCTTGCGAGCTCATTTTCACCAAAATGCTCCTTTTCGTGGTTCCTACTTGTTCTCCTTGTCGGTTCAGGAGGATGAAAAGGAAAGTGAAAAGGAGACCAAAAAGGAGACAAAAAGGAGAACTTTGAACGACGCTAATATTGTAAGTTTTTCGATGTCAGAACAGTATTTCACTTGCTCTCATTATCCTCCTGGCTCAGCTGGTTTGGTGTCTTTCTCTTCTTTGATTTCAAACTCGAAAGGTCTTTGGTTCGAGTCTCATATTACAGTGTAGTAGGGTTCCTTGGATCACCACTTTGATCTTTCTTCCGTACAGCTCATAAACAAAGACAATAAATTCTGAAATTAAACAGGTACATACTAGAACATGTAATAAGTTGTCCTGAAGTGAAATTTAAGACATCCTGGTAGTAGTATGTAGCTAGAAAAAAAGAATTGTGTCCGTGATCAAAAGTGTCACATGGAGGGTTCCTTGGATGTCACGCTTCTGTGCCAGATTTCCTCCTTATCCCCCTCTTCGAGCCATAGTTTGAGGTCAAGATTTAGTCTAGTGCTCATATAAGACACTCCAGTGCACGATTAAGGTGATCAGGAGCACCAGAAAGCAGAGAGATGACTGATGTGTCGGCAGGCATATGTCACACTTTTCGCGTGTAAAGACGTGTACAAATTCTGAAGGCACCATTTTTGGTCGGATTGCCAGGCTCTTTGGGACAAAATCATAGTTAAGATGGATACCCATGAGGGAAAAAAGGTTTGACCCAAAATATGTCTAAACTGGTGCAGAATCGACGAAAAGGAAAGTGGATCAATGCTCTGATCAGGGACTGATGCACCCCAAATCCCATCGCATTCGAGCCTCACCGTGACTCTGGACTCAAAATTAATTCAGTGCATGCAGATAGCATACATAATGTAGGATATGCAAGGAATTGGTCCAGCAAGGAGTGTGTGTGGCGTAAAAAAATAATGATCCAAGGATATGTCGTGATCCAAGGAACCCTACTACACTGTAGCACCATTTTTGCTTATGCTTTGATCCTGTTTAATCCTTATTTTTGTCCCCCACGGCGGATTAATTCATCCCGGATTTAATCCAGGATTACCGTCTCAACGCCGCCTGTTTAAGGAAAACTCCTAGGGCTTCTTAACCATACGAGTTCGGAGTTGGACGATGAGGCTGGAGTTTCGCCGGGAGAAGTTGACGAGGGGCTTATGGATTGAGTGGACGGTAGCTGATTTGTCAAGCCACGCGAATTTGTTGCGCGGTCGGGACGTTGGGGCAGTTGGGGCTTTTGTGCCCGGCTGTTCGCTAACCTCCTCGCTCATTCGTGAGTACGTCGGAATTAGACACAATATATAGTGTATTGGGGACACCCCCAGTCATCCTATTTACCAGTATAAAGTTGGGGTCGAACGCGCCGCTATTGGACACAAATGATGTAAGCATCGCGCACATGTGATGCAATACTTTTTCTGCATTTGGAAAGCATCACGTTTTTCGTCTCGAACCACCACAACGCCCTGTCGCACTCTATTCTCACTGCACATACACCTTCCTCTCCATCATGTCCGACACCTCTGCTGTTCAGAAGGCCACAATAGTGGCACTGAAGGACGTGGGGATGTCGAATCGGCAGGTTGCCAACAAAGAGAATGTTGCACCCTCCACCATGTCCAGGATCAATGCGCGGTACGGTCCAACCCATTATTTCGACTCAAAAGCATCAAAGAAGGGTCGCCCATCCAAATTGGACGAGAGGGATGTCCGTACGGCCCTGCGGATGCTCTCTTCAGGTCGCGCCAAGAATATATCAGACCTACAGCGGAGATTTTTCCCATGTACACGTGGATACATCCGTAATGCGCTCAGAAAGCATAGCCTCAATGCCTATGTGCGTCAATCGAAGCCTCTCCTCACCGCAGTCCACCGGAGGAAGCGAAAAGACTGGGGGGAACACCATTGTTATTGGACGAAAGAGGATTGGCGGGCGGTGATATTTTCCAGTGAGTCCAAATTCAACAAGATGAGCCTGCTTCGCTCCGGCAGACAGAAGCCTTGGTGATGCAGAAGCATTTTTATCATTTGTACAACCAGTGGTCCAATGCTCGAGAAAAATATTTTACAGCATCGTACAGAATAAATGAGAACGAAACAGACCCGGGGGCACAAATAATGCCGACGTCCAATCCACTGAAAAAGAGTACAATGCCGCCAGCAAAGTCACTGCGTTCCGACCCTTTCTAGACTCAGCCTGAGTGTAGGGACCCAGAAGTAGCTACACTGATGATTGAGGCTAGGTGCCTACAGCATAGTCTGTTGAGATCTGCCTCTGGCTAGGTTAGTGTAGGTCGGTCTAGGTCTGGGAGGTC